>JBBBDQ010000515.1:4330000-4610000 GCA_037127315.1 Ascarosepion bandense
TTTATCTTTGTATTTATTTAATCGAGTTCATCATCAGTAAGGTAGTAAAGCCACTAAGACACAAGTGGTCACTGGGCGGGGAAGAATTGGAAAACAGACACATTATTAAGGAGCGAGAATAATAGAAGAGTAATCAGGAGGACGGCAGATAGCGATTGACATTGCATGTAAATATTTTAAGATTAAAGTCGACTGGAAAGCATGGAGCTAGAAGGGAGTTCCAACAACGAGAAGTGTGAGAAAACAAACTTTTAGCATAGTATTTAGGGTTACATCTAGCCAACTCAGCTGTCAATTGATGAGATCTCGGCACCAATCTAGCAATGCAATTAAATTCATAAAGTCTCGGTACCATGGCGAAGAGGTCATGACTTAAAGCCTCGGTGGGATAAAGCGATGATTCGTGTATTTAATAACATAATGGTTAATTCAATTTCTGGGCCTGTTAGTGGAGATTTAGACTCATTGGACGAGCAATAACCGACCAGTACTAAATCAGATAAAGACGCAGTATCTCTGAAGGTTACCCGAATCGACAGACACACCTGATGAAAGCCAGAGAATGCAACAGCCGAAACGTTGCATTAAAAGCAACATGGATGAACCCGAGTATCTTCTTTTTTTCTTTTGCTGTTTCTCTTCAGTGCGTTGGCGATCATGGATCTTCACAATTTTCTGTAATCTTAATAAATCTTGTTTTTTTTTTTACCATCTCTTCAAAACTCTGTTCCGCAGCTCACTCGGTAGGTTAATCATGGCTTTTTTCTATATCTCTGGTAAAAATATAGGATGCATGGTTATCATCAAAAAGAGGAGAACAAAATGCTAGTTACAGGTTGGGGATACTAAAATCAAGCAGGTACATAAATTTAAATACCCGGGAAGTGATCTAACAGAGGACAGAAATGCGACATTGAGATCTAAAGGCGTACTGACATGGCCAAGAACGCATCCCAAAAGGCTTGAAGCAACCGAAATGTGGTTCTACAGAAGGATGCTGAGGATACCGTGGATCGAACATGTGACTAACGGCAAAGATTTGGAGAGGATGGAAAATAAGAGTAAGCATCAGGAAAAGAGAGATGAAGTTTCTGGGACATGTAATATGGAAGATACTGATACTCACGGGACGGAAGAAGAGACAGGGAAAGCAATGCGTAACATACTTGAGGGGCTTGAGTGAATGGGTGACAAAGCAAGGTCTGGGAAGGGTAACAACAGAAAGGGTATTAAAACCACTAGGGATAGGAAAATGAGGAAGACCATGATCGCCTACGTCCTGAAAGGACATGTTATATAGAGGAAGAAATATGCACAGATTTTTCGTTGTCGTTTTCTTTTTATCTTAATCCGTGATTGTTCCTGTGTAAATAAGAATGATATAATACTGTTAAACACTTGTGTAAAAAAAGTCCACTTCATGTGCAAAAATGGGAATGTAATTCCCGTATTTTTCGGTTTACAAGAAGCTGCGGCTTCAAAGATGCACCTTAATATTGGAAAGAAAAAACGTATTTTCATACAACAACACATTCATTGACACTACATATTATTTACATTACTTATATTGGCTTATAAGTTTATAGTGATGTGTGTGTGTGTGTTAAAACAGATTAGTTTGATTTGGCCTTGTTAGATAGCTCACCATAAGAGAAGTATAAAACAAGAAAATCAAGATTGTAAATTGAAACAACAATTTATATACATATAAGTTAATACAGTGTTTTACAAATAAAATTAATATACATTTTGGTTGATACAGGATTGTCAAAAGTTTCATAGTAGTCCTTGTAAGAATGAGTTTATGTGTTCATAGGCAGGAACGTATATGTGGACGTATGTATGTATGAGCATTTATAGTTTGTTCAGAATGTCTTTGAAGTAATCGCTTAGTCATAAAATGTTCTATTCGTTTATCAAGTATAAAAGGAGGCAGACGGCTTGGCAGATAGTAGGGGAAGTGAAATAAAATAAAGTAAGAAAAGAAGAGGATGGGGAGAAAGAGAGAGAAGTAATAACGATGGCTTGACGTTTGTCAAGGGTCAGATTAAGATGATCGCTTTTTTTACTCTCTCTCTCTCTCTCTCTCTCTTTGGTAACAGACCAATTTCCCCGTGTTTTTATTCAGTTTTTTCAACTTGAAAATGTCATTTAGAATTCACTCCCGGATGTGATTCCGGTCTTTACATTGAACGAACAAACTTCGTGTCGGTTCGTGAAAAGGTCCGTAAAAAAAGATTGTTTCTGAGAATTAAAGATTATTTGAATTTTTGCTTTTAGATGTTTCCTGGCTTTCTATTGGCCAAAAAATAAGTGTGAAATATAGAAGAAAATTCTTGCGTTTTCTTTTGGATCTGCTTTTGCGTGTGTGCTAAGCAAAGTTTGTAAATTCAGGTCTTTTCAAATTTTTTAAAATAAAAATCAACCAGTCAGTGCCTAGCATTTGAAGTTTAAATCTGGATCTTCTTTTGTTCGCTACAAACCACTCGTCAGATTTGGTTTATATAGCAATGACATACTAGTTGGTGGTAAGTAAATATACTATACATCTATCATTGTCCAACGGTGGTTTTATTTTCGTAAAGATGAATTAACAAATTTTTAAAATATGCATGTAAAAATATAAAACAAAGAAGTTTTATTCATCCTCAAATCCCCCAAACTCGTCACTGCTGGATTCATGTAAACGTTCTAAACTATCATCAAAAGAGTCATTACTACTGTCAGTCATGTACAAGAAATGTTTCTTATTACCATTAATGTCATGGTGGTAACCATGGTGATATCTGATACATTCGTCTTGGAAGACTTATTTTTCAGGGTATTTTTTAAGGAAATATGTGTCTTGTAAGCCAGAAAATATGGTAGTTGGTTAAACTTTGTATTTTGGCATAAATTTCTTTTTTTTGCATATTTGAAATCCCAGGAAACTATTTCCAGGAAACATTTAATATTAATTATTATTTTCTCTTACAAATATATTGATTATTGGTAGTAATAAGGATTCGTTTATCTCGGGATATAAAGTTTGACCGTGTTTGGCCAAAATTCAGTGAGACTGGAGCAGCCTCTCCAGGGAGATGGCATATGGGGGCCGTTCCGACAAAATCTATAGCAGGTGTGGGCAAACTATGGCCGCCAAACGAATTCATGCAGCTCGCCAAATGTTAGTAAATTTGAGAGAGAAATTAATTTTTCTTCTTTAAATTGACTTGTTTGTTTCTAAACAAATGTGTTGCATGTGATGTTTCTACTTTAAAATATTGATTAATATTTTTTAAACAGAGTTATTTTGCTTTTCTAATAAATATTTTTTACTTTATAATATTAATTAATAAAAATAATTGATTTTTTCTTAGAAAAAGATTATTTTGTCTTTCAAATGTATTTCATGCAAAGCTCCTGCTTAAAAATACATATTAATAAAAAATGTTTTCCTTTAAAGTTTAAACTGAATTACTTTGTCATTCAAATAAATGCGTTTTATACGAATCATCTACAGTTTTTTAAAATATTAATTACTAAAAATCAATTGCATTTTTTCTTTAAAAGGGTTTTATTTTGTCTATTTTAAATATTAATTATGTTGGTTAATATATTATGCAGTCCTATAAAATTAAGAATTTTTGAACGTGGCCCTTGCACTGAAAAGTTTGCCCAATTCTGATATAAAAACTCCAGAACATTACAATTGTGGACGGCTTGGCTGCAGGAGTTGCACGGTAGTCGTCATTGTTGATAGCCAACAGCTATTGGGCTTCCAGTCCGGTTTTATTAAGATTTATTTTCATAGCCTTTTCGGCAAGACAGCGGAGGTTAAAAATCATGGTTTTTCTTGTCGTAAATGGACTGACTTCTTGGCCTATCAAGCATAATCTACTCGTTCGTAGCTCCAGTTTTCTGAATCCGGCTTGAAGATGAGCTCAGTTGATTGTTGATAGCAGATTATATTCTCTATTATAATAAAAACCGTATATATATATATATATATATATATATATATATATATATATATATATATATACTCCGATACCTAGCCGGGTCATACACAGATTTTATAAAGAGTACTCGACTTTATTTTTTTGCAATAATTATGGAATAATTATCTAGTAGTGAAGAATATATATATATATATATATATATATATATATATATATATTTTAATTCAGATACTTCAATCCAAGGGAAAAAAGCAGGAAGGTAAATTCCAAAAAACCGATCCTAATTAATATTAAAAATTTTATTTTAATATTAAAAAATGATACAGGAAAAGAGCTCCATGTAATAAAATATTACAGAGCAAATATATATTAAAAAGGATTAATTCAAAGATGTTGAATGGCCATTTCGATATGAAGATCCCCACGGGGGATAACACATCACCTCAGCAACAGAAAAATCCTTTCAGAAACTGGAGAAAAATTAGTCTTTTTAAATAGATTACAAAGAAATTAAAAAGAAAAAAAAAGAAAAAAAGAAAAAGAAAAAGGAAAAATAAAGGAAAAGAAAAAGAAAAAGAAAAAGATAACATAAAATCAAATAAATAAGAAAAGAAAAAATTGACATCGTCTGGGCTCGCAAAAAAAAGAGAAAGTGAATGTAACTAAAAATTAACAGACAGCTGTGTTAAATCGACGTAAGTTTAAGCAACACGGAAAAAAGGTGGGAGATAAGAGAGATAAAAGAAGGAAGGGAGGGAAAAAGAAAAGAAAAGAAAGACAATTTTTAAAAAAAATATTACAGACGCTATATATATAAACTTCGAAAATCACGTGTGTCGTATCATCATTTCCGTAAGTCATGGAATCAGAGAAGGAAAATTTTAACGTGTTGTATATAAGCAGTAAATTTACACACCAGTAAATGAAAGAACTCAGTTCATTTCTAAAGAGTCACGTATATATATATAGGAAAGAATATTAATAAAAAGTTTTGAATTTAAAAATGTACTTTTTTTTAACAATATTTGTTTATTTTTATTATATTTTATATTTCAGACCGTCCTCGGTCCTTCATCAGAAACAAGTGATTTTTAAATTTGATATTTCAATAGGTAAAAAACTTTTTCAGATATTCCAAGAAATTTTTATCTAAAACAAACAGACTTTCTCTACGGACGTGCCGCATGTTGTGAACAAACACACCACGTGATGTAAACAAAAAATATTCGAACGCTATCGTGAAATACGTTTTTAATTCAAATTTAAAAATCACTTGTTTCTGATGAAGGACCGAGGACGGTCTGAAATATAAAATATAATAAAAATAAACAAATACTGTTAAAAAAAGTACATTTTTAAATTCAAAACTTTTTATTAATATTCTTTCCTATACATATTAAGACAGTATACGTGGATGATCATCACTATATATATATATATATATATATATATATATATATATATATATATATACGTGACTCTTCAGAAATGAATTGGTTTATATATATATATATATATATATATATATATATATATTCCTCTCGTCATGCTAAAGGGTTTCGAATATTTTGTTATTTTTTTCTTGTCTTAATGTAAGATAATCAATAGCATGTCCATCAATATATATATATATATATATATATATATATATATATATATATATATCCCTGTCATTTTAGACGGTATATCGGTATAAATATTTTGCCGTCATTTTTTACGGACGGGCCCACGCGTAATTATATATTTCTTGATATTATTTTTCGAAGTAGTTTCAGCTTCTTTGGCTCTCTTCAAGGAGTCATGTGATTTTCAATCTGAATTTATTTTGTTAATTTTAATAGACTTAAGTGTTTAAAGATTATATTTCAAGATTTTGATTTGGTACGACTTGTACCGACATAGATTTATTTCATTCTTTGTTGTCTTTAATTTGAATTATTTTTCTGAATATGCTAATTCTATTTTTTCTCTTTGAAGAACACCAAAGTGGCTGAAATTACTCGGAGAAAAAACAATGTCAGAAAATAGATCCATAATTTTTAACCCCAAATAAAAGTAAGAAAGCAAAAAAAAAATAAAAAATAAAAATAAAAATAAAAAGGAAAAATAAAATGGAAGAAATTAAGAAATTTGTTAAAAGTATTATGTGATCTTAATTAATATGGAGAAAACTTTAAATCATTAATTAATATGTTTTAATAAAACACATAACTGCGTTTAAACAGACATATTACAACATCAGGAAAAACATAAATAACTATAAAAAGAGGTAATATAAGAAAAACGGTTTGAAGTCGAGGACAAAAAATATATAAACGACAAAAATTAATAACGCGAGAGACATTCTGCTATATAATAAATATACAAACACCAAAGGCTAAATGCACTTAGAATACACTAAGAGCTACTTCTTCTCACACAGGGACGGATAGAAAGACTTAATATAAACTACTTGTAAAATTCTAAGGTATCATAGGGTATATTTATAGCATTAATATAAATATATTCACATAGTTTAATAAATAATACTTGCTTAATACCAAGTATATATTGCGTCTTCTTGCAACTGATGCTTAAAGCTTTCTTTTTGCTTTACCTTCTGTAGGAGTTTTTGTAGCTGTCTTTCTTTGTCGGCGATCAGTACAGTGTCATTTGCATACCTTATGTTGTTAGAATTGTAGCCGCCAATAATGAATCCTAGTAGACCTTCTAATTCACTGAGAATATACTTTAACACTACACATAGATTAATAAATATACATATTTTTATCAGCAGTAGTACGACTTAGATTTTCATGCACAACGCAATCTTCAGGTGCAGAATTGAAATTCTGAGACAACTGAAGGTTTAATTGTCCATGAAAGCTCCGAGGTGTGCTATAGGTGAGTAAAAACATGTATATTTACCAACATATAGTTGGTAGATCTGTTATATTGCATCGAGTACCCTTTTATTAACATCAGTACTCATTGTGTTTTATATATATATATATATATATATATATATATATATATATATATATATGAATTGGGATCAAATATAGACAAAATAATATGAATTGTAATCCAAGAGAATGATAGAATAAGGAACCTTTATAAAAGCAAAACAAGTGAAATTTATGAACGATTTCTATATGTCGCGTCTCGTATTATATTCACCTACGCGCAAATACCATTGGAAATGGTATGAATTAGTCTCTTCTCGCCAGCTATATAACAGGACAGATTGAGTTCTATAGCCTTAGTTTGAAACAAATTTACCACAGAAAATAATGGCAACCTACTGCGGGAAAATTCAGTCAGTCATGTCTTTTTGGAGACATGATCGCCCAAGCGTGTATCTCGTATGGCACTTAACTGACTGATATATACTACTTCAAACGTTATTTTTAATGAATAGCCATATTAAAAAAAAAAATTTGATTTAACAGAAATAAAGTTTGGAATTTATATTTTTAATCATTTTCACCCCGTGCAAGGCAATAAAGCCTCTAAAACAAAAGGTGTTCGGAAGAGAAACATAAATAATGAGAGGGAAGAGGAAAGCGTAACCAAGAAGGCAATAGGTAACGATTGACATGAAAGTTGACTGGAAATCATGGAGACAGAAGCGAGTTTCACAAGCGAGAAAAGAAACTGATAAATTGAATTTACAGTTACATATATCCAGCTCAGCAATAAATTCGTGAGATTTCGACGCCAGTCTAGTATGTTGTTTAAATTCATGAAGTTTTGGTACTATAGTGAAGTATCTAAGCTATAGGCACTCGGTGGAGAAAGGTAGATTTTAGCATGTTATATATACGCCAGTGGCCGAGAGTTCAAATTCATTACTGAATGAACGATGCGTAAATAGCGGTGAGAAGCTACTGTTGTTAAAGTCAACCAATTCTCCAAAGTGCTCAGTCGGCGTAAATAGTAACCTTTTATAATCATGACTCCGCTCATCAGTACGGTTAGACATCCAATTGCTTCTAGCCAGGATTGAAACCCGACCAAATCGACCGAATTTTAAAAATTCTGCGTTCAAAAATTCTCCGCTACACGAGCGTTCAAAAAAAAAAACATCCCCGCTACGTGAGCATTCTTAAAAAAAAAAAAAACTGTACGAAAACGGTAAAATCAGTTATTGCAAATCGCCTGAAGACACCACATGGTAGAAACCTAGGTCATATAATCATATATATATATATATATATATATATATATATATATATATATATATGATTATATGTATATTATATTACAGTATAATATGTCTATTACTTAATCCTACCTTAAAAGTAGGATAATATATATATGTGTGTGTGTGTGTGTGTGTGTGTGTGTGTGTGTGTGTGTGTGTGTGTGTGTGTGTCTGCGAGTATGAGAGAAAGAGAGATTAATGTTATAAAGAAATTTTTAGGATGGCAAATGTAGAAGACAATTTGAGAAATTTCTTCTTTGAGATGTTTAATCGTTCATTCGGCTACAACAGCAAAAGAAATTTATGTCACAAAAAGATTTAAATAAACGAAAGAAAACATAATTCCAATTAAGCAGCTGAACATTTGATTTTTGCTTTACCGTCATCGTTATTGATATCAGATTGTAACTAATTTCAGGTTCTATTTTATTTCATTTTCAAATAAATAATTAATTCGATACGAGCCTACGAGGCATCCACTGAATAATGCCGAAAAGCGAATGGCGTTTTGCATCGAACAAGATAAGACTGCATTACATTCGGCAGAGAGCAAAAATGGTGAGAAATCTGAAATTCACAGTGGCTGTATTCGATCTGGTGCTATCAGACGTCTGCTGGTTTTTTAAACTGAAAGCTGTTCAAAGGTCAGAATTATTCATCCGATACTCAATTTGAAGTAGCGAGGTGCAGTTTGATCAAAAGTAAACCAGAAATATTCTTTCTGGAGAGAAAGAAAAGAAGATAGAAAATCTTGAAAAGGGTTTATTCTATCTTGTCAAAATTATGTCAAAATCTTTTATTTTTTTAAGATTGGAGGACTTACAATGTTATCATTATAATGAAGAAAATGTATTTATTGATTTAATTTTCGTAGCAGTTTTTATGTGGAATTATTAATTTTTTTATAGAATCGTGCACGTTGCTTATCAATCAACCCTCGTTATTACGAAGAGAAATAAATTTATATCACTTTGCTACAAGGTTTATTATTCTATCTAGACTGAAAATTTTGTTTGGTTGTATAAAGCATTTGCTGTTTGTTTGTTTGTTAATCTAAATTTGTACACAATTTTATTTTAAATTTGGAAATACTATTTTTAGTGACAAAACTGTTACAAATTAATCCATAGATGGGGGAAAGTGAGGTGAATTTTTATCTTTCCGAAGGATATTCGCGTGTAGGGGAATATAACGAACTTGAATTTACCCTTGGCTTTCCAATTAACAATTACTAGCTACAAAGCATTACACCACTCGCACATCCAAACATACAGCAACTGGTATTCTCAAATGTTTACCCATCTAGTTACTGACGAAATTTAACTTTACTTAACTTCACTGACAAGGTGAGAACTAGTGTTTTGATGCGATGTGGCCGTAAAGCCGGGAAAATTTGTCTTATTTTGCACGTTTACAAATCTACTATTCGTCCCTATATTGAATACTGTTGCCATATCTAGTCGAGTAATCCAGTTATTCATCTTGAGTTTCTCGATAAAATCGAAAGAAGAATCTGTAATACAATCGATCCTGACTTGGCAGTCCGTCTTCAGTCACTTTCTCACTGACGAGATGTGACTTCCCCCTGTCTTTTCTACAAGGATCTTCATGGCAACTGCTCTGACAAACTTTTCTCCCTGGTTCCCCGACTACATGTATTTACTTGTGCTACTAGACTGGTATCAAATCAATCTCATGATTATGGCTCTCCACAATTTCCTGTCCTTTGTAGCTCTTAGTAAATCTTTTCTTTTTGCTATCTCACCTACACCTTGTTCCGCCATCCATTTACTCAATTCATTCTTTTTCTCCTATCTGCCATGTCTTTTAAGAATGTAGGCGATCATGGCTCTCTACATTTCCCTGTCCTTTGCAGCTCTTAATAAATGTTGTCTTTTTGCAATCTCTCCTAAACCTTGTTCCGCCATCCATTGACTCAAGCTCATTCTTCTTCTATGTGCTATGTATTTTCAGAATGTGGGCGATCATGGCTGTCCACAGTTACCTGTCGTTTGTAGCTCTTAATAAATTTTGTCTTCTTGCTATGTCTCTTAAACTTTGATTTACAATCCATTTACTCAAGCTCGTTATATATATATATATATATATATATATATATATATATATATATATATATATATGCTGTGTCTCTTTAAAACATTGTCGATCATGACCCTCCATAATTTCCTGTCATTTGTGGCTCTTAATAAATTTCGTCATTTTGCTATGTCTCCTTAATCCTTGTTTCGCCGTCCATTTATTGAAGATCGCTATATTTTCTCTGTCTCTCTTGCCTTCAATATTTCATTTGAGCATCAAATTTTCATGCCCTCTTTCCTCATTATATGCCTAAGGAAATTTAACTCACTTTCTGATTTTAAACGTAAATGTCATTTTTGTTTCCATTTTTTTCTAAAACATCTTCGTTGTTAGCGTGTTCGCTCCATGATATTCTCAGCATCCTTCTCGAGAACCACATTTCTGTTAATCCATATCTTCTCTTCATCTCTGCTTAGATTGTCCAGCATCCATTTCATACACCGAAAAAACTTTCTGTATGGCTCCTAGACAAACTCATTCTTGTGCGAGCGTCAGAATCGGATAAGCTTGAATGAAAGACTGAAACAGTTTAAAAGTAAAATCTCTCATCTGAAATCAAAATAGAATTTCTCAAAACAACAGTGGAGTTCTTTTGTTGGTCTCCAGTGTATAGACTCTAACGAAAATTTGCATTTTGGTTGATTTTTTTAGTGGCATATCATCATTTAAAATCACTTACCGAAATCTAAATATTTTGAACGCTGTTATATCTCTTCAATTACAAATAAAATATATTATTGACCATACTACTATAAATATGCACTGTTGGTCATTTTTCTATAAAATATGTTGCTTCTCATTCTACTATAAATAGGTATTATTGGTCATTTTGCGATAAAATGTATTGCTGGTCATTATACTCTGAATAGATTTTGCTGGTAATTTTATTATAAATAAATATTGTTGGCAATTTGTTCAATATAAAAATATTCGTTGGTATTTTTTACTCTAAAATGTTTATTTTATGAATTTTCATAGTGTTTTATATTTGTTTGGTGGTTCACTATTTGCCTATAGCTGGGACCATAACAGGTGCTACCACCGCTGGTCTGCGTGAACACAGGACCAACTGTAATTACGATGTGGCTCCACGCTACTGAAAACCTCCTGTCTTCCGATTAGAGGCCTTGCTACTGGATATAGTTATATAGTCATACTCAGCTATTTTGAGGAAGAGAACGAATTTCGACTGAAATCATTTGTAACGTTCAACTTAATTACGCAGATACATGCCGAGATGTCTGTGTCTATCTAAAATTTCAATTCTGGTAGAAGTGTATTTGTTTATTTTAAATGGAAGTGTATTTAAGTGGCTAAGTTAAGTGTATTTATTTTTAATTGAAGTACATGTATTTTAATTGCATTTGAATTGAATTGTATTCATTGAAATGCATTATTTATTTTGAATTGAAGTTTATTTATTTTAAGTGTATTTAAATTGAAGCTTATTTTAAGTGTATTTAAATTGAATCTTATTTTAAGTGTATTTATTTTCATTTCATAATGTTACATGTTAGTGTATCCTTTATTGTATTAGTGTTAGTGTATTTATTTTATTGAAGAAAAAAGATAATTAATTTAAATATCAAATTTGCATTCAACAAGATAATTGGAATACTAAATTTAATTTTTGGTATCGTTTCACAATTTTTTTTAATAATTTGCCAAACGATCGTAGAAATGTAGATGCATGTGCTCAGCTTTAGATTTCTGTTCCTACATATGTATTTTTAAAGATCACGAACTTAAAAATCACTTACCACAAACGCTAAAAAGATCAACTTCGTTGACGTAACTTTCAACCTAAATATACCTATACAATATAGGTATACAAACCTATACAAACCATGTACTTACGATTCTTACAATTATCTTACTAACTCTCGTAATAAGGCAGTTTTTGATAACAGTAAAATTAAATATGTTAGGACCTTAGCTAAAAGTAAACACAATATAAGTTTAGAATGCGCTGATAAAAGCAAAGAAGGCAAACATATACTAAAATCGCGCAAATGTATCATCATTTGGCTTAAACTAACTTTTAGTCATAATGTCAGAACTAACATTGGAAAACTTGTCCTAAATTTAATTCACATACATTTCAACCATTCTCGTGCATTAAAAAGATTTTCAACAAAAATAAAGTTATGGTTAGTTATAGCTGTGTCAAGAACTTTGATAAATATATCTCAGGTCATAATAATAATAATATATCAAGTAAGAACATATTCAACCTGCAAAATAATATCAACCCTACCAAAATTTATTGTTACGTCCGAAAAACACGACCTGCCCACTTAACTGTCAATGTATGACCGAATATATAATTTACAAACCTAGTATACATTCTAACGGCGTTACTAAGTTCTATTCTGAAACAACTGATAATAAATGGAAATTGCGATTCAATAAACATAAATTGACATTTGAAATCATTAAATACAAGAATAGTACTGCTACCTCCAAATATCTTTGGTTTTTAAAAAAAGCAACAACAAAAACCCAACTTTCTCTTGGGAAATCATCGCGAAAACCAAATCTTATAATGAAATAGGAAATAAACGTAACTTATGACAATTAGAAAAACTTATAATTTTACAGCAACTTAGTTATAACCCTATTTATAATCCGAGTTTATGAAACTGAAGAAGTGAATTAATGGCAACAGGCAAACATAGAAATAAATATCTGCTTAAATACTTAGACCCTGACTAAACTATATAGTCCCAAATTTTCTTTTTACTTCTTATTCATTTATTTATATATTTATTTATATGTGTGTGTGCGTGTATATGCATACATGCATATATATGTATATATATGCGTGTGCTTGTGTAACTGCGTATTTATTTTTATAGATTTTTAAAATTATTTTTTATTCTCATTTTTCCAAAGTCTTTGTCACAAACATAAACAAATATAGATGACCTCCTATTTAACATACAGTAAATTAATTAATCCCCACAAAATATATATTTTCCTTTTTTCAACTTCCAGATTTTAGTTTCCTATTCCATTTTTGTGTTTCGATATAAATCTAATTAAGTTATACATTTGATAAATAAAAAATGGCACACCAGATTTTTAATTTATAACGAACTTAATGCTAGTACCAAAAATAAAAATTTAAATCGAAAATTAGTCAGTTCATAACATGCACCTGATTATTGCGTAATGCATGAGACTCTGACTCAAGCTTTAAATATATATATATATATATATATATATATATATATATATATTTGGACAGCAAACTTTCTTTTAGACATCTTTCATTAAATACTGCCGAAACTGATAATTTAATCAATCTTTTTGAGTTTTTCAGAATTTTCAGAATTTTTCAGGAGTTAAAGAATTGTCCATAGTATTTATAGTTCCGAGTGCTTTTGGTTAGTGTTTTAGTCATTCTCAAATATAGTGGAGTTAAGTATATTTATTCTTTGTTCGTCACGCAAAATAGTAGTTTTTTACTGTGTAAAAGTTCTTGTGAAGGGTGAGCGTTTGGAGGTAATAAATGTCCCTAATATAAAATTCTAAGAAATGGCTAAATCACTGAGCAAATAGCGCTCGGAACTGTGGATAATTTTTATAATCTTTAGCTTCTAAAAAACGGAAAAATGTTAAAATGCTGGAAAAATTTAAAAGAGTGATTAAATCATTCACGTTGGCCGTATCCAATATATATATATATATATATATATATATATATATATATATATATATATATATATATATATATAAATGTAAGTCAATGATTTCTTAATAAAATTGGATCTTCTACTAATGTGACAAATGACCCATTTAAATTTCACCTTAAATCATATTTATTAAAAATATACATAATTTAGCGGGGTGACAAATGTAAAATAATAGTTGCGTTAATCAAATATATATTTCCATAGCCTACATAATTTGATCTTATGTATAAATAAATAAAAATTACACTTTTTGCATAATAAACCTATTTCCGTATTTACGTGATCTTATCAAACATTTCGGGACTGTCACTATGGCAATGAAATTAACGCACCCAGAGTGAAGCCGCTTGGCACAGATTGACATCCAGATTGACGAGGAATTATTACGTTTTCGCTCGCTTTCGTTGTTTATAACAGTGCATGAGAGAAAAATGTGCCGTTTCACCAAACCACAGATGTTCTATTAGTCACCATGGCTTGTGTAGCAGTTTCTGGCTAGGTACAAGATCTCCGAGCACCGACAACCACCTTTTTCCCCAGGTTCGACAATCACCATATTTCTAAGATCATGCCCCTTGGGACATGTTCTCTTTCCAAAAATCAATTCCCATTTAAAAAGGGTAAGATTTCAAAACATCAATGGCTTACAAGAAAACGCAACGAGGCAGCTGCTCGCAAGCTTAAAACTAAAGGTGTTCTAGAAATGCTTCCATTAATGGAAACGACGCTGGTTAATCTGCGTGTGGCTCCAGAAGAAGACTTCTTCGAAATAGAATAAATACACAATTGATATGTTTTAGTTTTCTTTTTATAGCAAAAGTACCGACACGTTTTGATAAGATTTCGTATGTTAACAACAACCACAAATACAGTCTCAATATAATATATACAAGACAAATATGTTTAACTTTCAGAGACAGAATCGCAATAGGACTCCCAAAATCTAAAATATTAAAATTAATGAAGAGGAAACAAGGAAAAAAAAACAAAAAAAAAAACAAGCAAGCAAAAAACAAACCTCAATAAATGGAAGTACGAAAAGAAAAAAAAAAGCAAAGGGTTAGAACAAGCTGACCTGCCATCGTTTCTCGATCAAGTTTTTTTAGTCAGAGACGGTTTTTTGCATGGTGACTTTCTAAACGGATTTAGATTTGATGCACGGTGGAAAGTATATAACACCCAATGAGGATCAAACTCACGACTCAGTTCTAATTTTCTAGCAACACAAGCCTGCTAGCAATTACACCACGATGAAGTATCCTAAATAATTTTCTAAGCGTAGCTTAGATGTGGCCTAAGGCCGAAACTAAGAAGCACCCAGTTAGAATCGAACTGATAACTCAATCCTAATTCTTCCAGTAGCACAAGCTTGTTAACCATTAAACAATGTCGACTTGCTTCTGATGTATTTTGTCTAAAATTATATAACATTTTGCCATTATCTCCGTTAATGCGATAAAAATACATTTTATGTACAAGTAAAATATAATGAATGATTGTCATAAAATTTAATTCACTAAAATATGATTTTTTCCGTTTTTTTTAAATTATTTTATTAAAAAGTTAATGAAATCAATTTTTATCTTTTAATCATAAATTTCCGTGGAATGATTTCTAGAAAACTAAAGAATAACTTAAATTTAAATAACTTAATTAGTCTAGAGAACCGAAAACATTTCACAATAATCTCTTTTAGTCTGTCAAATTTTTGAAAAAAGTATTCTGAGATCAATTTTGACAATAAAATAATGGGTAAAACTTGGTAATCAAATTATAAAACAAAAATACTGCTATTATAAATAAGTGAGAATAAAAATGATTTATCTACCTTTTATCCAATTTTTATTTTATTATATCTCGAGGGTTAGGTTAGTTATTTTCATAGGAAGCATTTGAAAGAACAACAGGGTGCTTTTGAAAGGTAAACAAACGAAGAAACAAAAAACAAACAAGCAAAAAAGAAACAAAAATAGCTTGCAACAAGGTAGCTGATGCTAATCTTTGTAAGTGTAACTCGTTGCGCCTCCTCGGGCTAACGTTTTCCGCTGACATGAAATGGAAAGATTATATTGAATCAACTGCTAAGTCTGCTGATAGCAAATCTTGTTCACTGTACCGTGCTAGACAATTTTGCTTATCAGAATATATTTTACGTATTTGTAAGTCACGGTAGAGGCAGGGTGAATAGCAACGGAAAGCTGAGTTCGTATTCCAGCCAAATTCATTATATTCACATACGTGAATGCAATGAATTTGGAAAGGGTACGAATCTATTTCTTCTCCCCCTCCCAAGAAGGGAAAAAGCAACAAAACGAAGTTCTATAGCAATGGATGGCAAACGGTCTGGGAGAATGAAACTCTTAATTCAAAACTAGTTTGGAGAGGGTTACTAACAGAATAGACTGGGTTGGCGACCAGTCTACCGCAGAAAGAACTGGAAATCTACTTCAGGAAAATCTCTAAGTGCCCTCTTCCAACATGCCTTGAGCCAGCATGATTTAGTAGGCTAAAAATTGAATATGCGAATAATATACCATTTAGATGCGTAATCTACAACAACGAGGAGTAGGTGACTGATAATGATTTATATCCGCCCTCGCTTTGAATATTGATGCCATATGTGTTCTCGTGCTTCTTCTATATAATCTAGAGGATCTTATAAAATTCAAAGTAAAATCTGCAGTGATATTGTTCCTGATCTGGCACCCAATCTTCAGTCATTTTCCACCACCATAATATAGCTTTGCTCTATTTTTTTTCTCTAAATACTTTCATAGTAATTTTTCTGATGAATTTTCCGCTATGGTACCTAGACTCTATGAATTTAAGCGCATTATCTAGATTGGGGGCAAGTTCTCTTATTTTACAGTTCAATTGGCGAGATGGAATCGTTAATATTTTCTATCGCACAACTCGCTAGTGGAACTCTCTTCCGGTTTCTTGCTTTTCAGTCAAGATTGATTTTCAAAAATTTACATGCAATGTCAATCGTTATATTCCGTCGTTTTAATTTGTCATTCTTTCGTTGATTTCTCACCTTAAATTTGTTTCTCATATTCTCCAACACTGAATGACCACTGCTGCATTAGTGGCGTTATTGTTTTGTATTAGTTGAAATGATTTAAAAATATTTAGCTCATTACTGATCTTCAGCGTTCTCATTGACCGAACGGTTAGCATGAAATTCGTTCGGAATTTATAAAAAATTTTCCTGAAAACATTGCTCAGGAAATTAAACTTCTCAAGTATACGATATATATATAAGTTGAATATATGGATCGGAATCCGATAAGATGAATGGAATAAGGAAAGAACAAGTAGGAAAAATGTATCTTTAATCTAACATGTTTCACTTATAACAAGCTTTTTCAAAGATTTATTAAAGACGAATGATTTAAAAATCCGAGAGACAGTATGTTGATTGAGGTATAGTTTCATTGGTCAGATAGGTGTTTGCCAACGCGTTTTTTCAAATCAAATCAGTTATGAATGTATGCGTTGAAAGAAATCATTACATTTTTTCTACCCAACAATGGTGACACAAACAACCCGAAAAACTACAGACCAATTACATGTCTTCCGACAACATATAAACTATTAACATCTATTTTAACAAAACAGACATATTTATTCTTAGAAAGAAATGACATGATACCGCGTGAACAAAAAGGGTGCAAACGTGGCTGTTATGGATGTAAAGACCAATTGCTTATTAACAAAATGATCCTGGAAAACTGCTACAGTACAAAGAAAAATCTTAGTATTGCCTGGATAGATTATCGTAAGGCATTCGATAGTGTGCCACATTCCTGGATTTTAAAGACTTTAAATATATACAAGATATCACCCGTCATCATCAATTTCATCAAACAGTGCATGTCTAAATGGAAAACAACCCTTTACCTCAATCATATAAATGGAACCTATAAGTCTGATGAAATAAACATCGAAAGAGGTATATTTCAAGGTGATTCTTTGTCTCCATTACTATTCTGCATATCATTAATAGCACTAACCAGTCAACTTTATAAGACAGAATGCGGTTATAAAATAGGCCAAAAGAAAATAAGCCATCTATTTTACATGGATGACTTAAAGTTATATGCTAAGAATGATAATGAGCTGGAAGGTCTTCTGCAAACTGTAAAATGCTTCAGCGAAGACATTGGAATGAAATTCAATTTGAATAAATGTGCTAAAGCTAGAGTTTTACGTGGATCAATACAAGAAACATCCTCAATTAGCTTAGACCCTGCTGTAACAATAAAAGAATTGAAACCAGAAGAAGCTTATAAATACCTAGGTGTAAATGAGAGTGAAAACATTCACCATAAAAAAATGAAAGAAATAGTGCGTAAAGAGTACTATAGATGGCTACGAATGATATTAAAAACTGAATTGAATTCTCAGAACAGAGTTATGGCCATTAATAGCCTTGAAATCCCAGTTGTCCAATATAGCTTCAACATCTTAAAGTGGACTCTAAACGACATCAGGCGAATTGATTCTAAAACAAGAAAGCTTCTTTCTAAGCATAAGATGCATCATCCAAAGGCTGATGTAGACCGTCTATACATACCTCGTAAAGAAGGTGGAAGAGGTCTTATTCAGCTGGAATTGTCATACAAGACAACAACTATTGGCTTACTAACATACATAGAAACAACAAAGGATTGGATGATACAATTAGTAAGGCAACATGAAGAAAGAAAGAAAAAATATTCAATAATAAAAGAAGGCAGTAAATACAAACAAGATTTACAGTTAGTAGATTATGTAGAAAAGCAAAACAGAAGCCAAGAACCAACTATTGAGGCAAAAAATATGAAAATGAAAGCCAAAGATAAAGCTCTTGAACAGATGAAACAGCGCTGGCAAGACAACCTCTGCATGGCCAATATCCAGAACGTGCTAATAAATTCAAAGAAAACTTGTCTATTAATTGATATGGCTTGTCCAGCGGATTGTAACATAGCAATCAAGGAATTTGAAAAACTGTCAAAATATAAAGACCTGGAAATTGAAATAGAAAAAATGTGGAAATTGAAAACAAGAGTTGTGCTAGTGATAGTAGGTGCACTTGGAATGATAAAAAATGGAACAAAACAACACATTGAAAGAATCCCTGGAAACCCCAGCTTAAGAGATATACAAAAAATTGTCTTGTTAGGTACAGCCCACACACTAAGGAGAACTTTGTCTATGTAACGCTAGGGATGATAGGGGAGATATAAGAAACATGAAAAGGAGCGATACCGACACACCAGGACCTGCCTTAGGTCTTCCCGCAGACTTGGTTGGTAGTGTGACCATAGCAGAAATAGAAATATGATGAAAAATGACAAACTAATAATAATAATAATAAAAAAGAATGATAATAATAAACAATTATAAATTATATATAATGAATGTAAGAAAAATAAGAAGAATAGGTAATAAATGAGGGCAATAGGAAAGTCAAAAGTGAATCGTAGCCAAAATATTGTTTCTGGATTGTCACAAATTTTTGATGAGACCAAAAAGATTCAATCCTGAAATTCTCAAATTATTTTGTGAACAGATTTTCAAACCAAACAATAAATGATGTAACCAATTGAATCAAAATGAAGAAGAAGGAAAGATATGATGTCACAAGAAATATCGCTGTTTCAAGGGAAGGAAGTAGCTTAAAAACTTTAAAGTAAAGTAACTTTAAAATAAAGTAACTTTAAAACGCGTGGACGGAAGTGACTTTATTGGCTAAAGATTTGATTTGCATGGACACCCCGCGTCCGTCATGCCTCCCTCAAGAGAATTTGGGACATGCATAAATATAGAGCCCCGGAGGGCCAAAATCATTTTGGGATTTGCAGTCGAGATGTAACGACAAGGGAGAGACGGTTCTCAGCCGAGAAGCCACGACTGTAAAGACAGAGACGGTTGCCTCCGATAGAGATCCTGACTAAATATCTACAGAGACAAAAATAATTGCCACGCCGTTGGGTGCCAACCGTAGAGACAGAGACGGTCGCCTTCGATAGGGTCCTGTCTGAAGATGTAAAAAACAGAAAGAATCCAGCAGACCGACCGATCGACCGAAAAGAGTTAAAGTCGAACAAAGAATCGACCAGTTGTTGCGCTAAGCTAAGACAAATAAGACGAATTACCATCGCCGCTATCCACCACACACAAAGACCAATATTCGTAATGCTTCGGTGAAAAGCTCCAATAAGACATTTTGAATCGTCAAAAACTTGAAAATTTCGATTGAAGTGAACAGATATTACCAAAGAAAACAAACACTACTCTTAGACGAAACTTTCGCTCCGTTGTAGAGATAAGAGAAAAACGATTGTTATATTTTATTTCTTTTTTTTTTTTTGTATATAAAGATTTTCTGCAACTTATTCAGGCATCATTCAATTTATTTTTGGTGAAGTTTTCATTAACCCAAATGTGCGCGCACGCCTGCTCTGGTTCATCTTGGTAAAGAGACAGCTAGCAAGATTTCAGCGTGACTTCCTTGGGATCAAAATTCACAGCGAGGAAGTACAACGTTGTAATAGCCGACTTGAAGACCAGCTACTGTGTCGAAGCCATCACAACTAGCGGCCGGAGACCGTCATCACAAATTAATTGATAGTCGAGACAATAGTGTCTGGGCGTGATAAAAATCTGATACAATATTGTTTAAGGCTAAACAAATTTCATATTACTGCACACCACTGAAAATGACCTTACCCGAGGAAAAACAAAGAAACCGAGTACACGAATTCTACGGCGAAAGAAAGGAAACTAAAGTATTTGTTTCAATTAATTTGCACATGGGTGTATTCCAGATGTCTCTACAGCCACTTTCTCATCTTAGACACAAATGTCCTTTTCGGTCTGATTTTCTTTAAACTTTCCTCGTTGCTTGGTGATATTTGTTCGCAATCGGGGTCCGTGAAAAAAAAATAGAACTTATATATGACTCAAACTAATGTATTATAAATAATTTCTGTTTCTTTTTCACACACAAATATTATTAAAAGTGAGAAGACAAAAGAAAAGGAACTGAGAAGATTGACATTGCACTTAATCTTTTGAAGATCAAAGTTGACTTGAAAGCAAATAGCCAAAAAAGAGTTCCACAAGCGAAAAGCGCGATAGAAGTAACTGTCAGCATAGAACTTACGGTTTTTATCGAGCCATATCAAATGTCAAATGATGAAACTTACTGTTTAAAAGCTAACAAAAGTTTGCAGTGATTTAAATGTTCAAATGGTTAAAAGCGTTTGTTAGAACCAGTGACTTCACCCACGAGTTGTGCGTTCAATACCTGGCTACAGCAGTAGTGAACAAAAAAATTTGAGTTGAGCTAAATGGAGATAACTGAGTCAACTAGAAGAGGCATGACTTTGAAACGATAACAATCTGTCAGAGTGAGCGAAATAAATGTTTCAGTTCAACATTCCAATCATTAAAGAAGGTCGAAGCTTACAACGGTCAAATCGTGAATATGGCAACAAAGATGAGGACAACAATCCAAACAATACAAATAGTGTAAATAATTATACTACCTCATCAAAAAATATAGACAGATCATGAAAAAGATCGGAGCATACAACAGCCGAAACGTTGTGAATATGACCAGAAGATGATGACAATTATCTGAACAATATAAGTAGTATAAATAATTACAATACCTTATCTCAGAAATATAGACAATTTCTAAAGAACGTCGGAGCGTACAACGGTCGAAACGTTGTGAATATTGCAACAAAGATGAACACAACAGTTCGAACAATGTAAATAGTGTAAATATTTACAGAAATATAGACAGATCCTAAAGAAATCTGGATCGTACAACGGCCGAAGCATCGTGAATATTGCAACAAAGATGACAAAACTCCGAGCAATGCAAATAGTGTAAATATTTACAGAAATATAGACAGATCCTAAAGAAATCTGGATCGTACAACGGCCGAAGCATCGTGAATATTGCAACAAAGATGACAAAACTCCGAGCAATGTAAATAGTGTAAATATTTACAGAAATATAGACAGATCCTAAAGAAATCTGGATCGTACAACGGCCGAAGCATCGTGAATATTGCAACAAAGATGACAAAAGTCCGAGCAATGTAAATAGTGTAAATATTTACAGAAATATAGACAGATCCTAAAGAAATCTGGATCGTACAACGGCCGAAGCATCGTGAATATTGCAACAAAGATGACAAAACTCCGAGCAATGTAAATAGTGTAAATAATTACAAAGCATCATCTCAGAAATATCGACGGATCATAAAGAATGTCGGAGCGTACAGCGGTCGAAACGTCATGAATAAAGCTACAAAGACAAAGACAGCAATTTGA
Organism: Ascarosepion bandense; assembly: GCA_037127315.1. Taxonomy (NCBI): domain Eukaryota; kingdom Metazoa; phylum Mollusca; class Cephalopoda; order Sepiida; family Sepiidae; genus Ascarosepion; species Ascarosepion bandense. Next base: position 4,352,266 of record JBBBDQ010000515.1, read on the forward strand.
TCAATGTATATAGTGTAAATAATTACGATAGATCATACAGACAAATAGAAATTTTAAGTTAATATTTCGCTTTTTTAACATTTTGCGATGTTCGAAAAAGGTACTTCTAACAGTTTTTCTTTGTTCATTTCTTTTATTTCATATATGAAATGTGTTTAAACCTTCTTAAAAGTACACTGAGGTGCTTGTTTTATTTGGAATTAATAAATAAATGTTCATGATTTATTCAGGTTATGCGCAATCAGTGGTTTCATCCCACTCGTCGGTTTGATGTGAATTGCTTCGATGATAAATGGTTTCTGACGCTTAGTAACAAAAGGTCCCGTGAATTGATCTGGAGTTATTACTCTTGTCTGTGGCGTTTACTCAGTAGCACCCAGACCACAACTGTCTCCACTGTTTATAGACCCACGATCAATAAACAGAGGGTAGACACTATCCGCAAATAACTAACATCTTCGACGATTACAAGATATGAGGCTCGATATTTGTTTTATCGTCTCTTCGAATTCATTAATTTCCACTTACTTTCTAAAAGAAAATGACTAAGGATGGATTCCAAAATCTACAGGTTGGGATTACTAAAATCAAACAGGTGAAGACATTGAAATACCTGGAAAGTGTGTTCTGATAGAGTAGGGAAAGTGCGGTACTGAAATCCGAAAGTGCATTGGCATGGTCAAGGACGAATTTCAAAAGCTAAGCAGGGTATTGAGAGATAGGAAGATGTCGTTGGAGACAAAGAAAAGAGTACTGGACTGTTATGTGATGTCTATCCTTTTATATGGCAGAAAATGCCAGACAATCATCTCAAAGATGAAGGAAAAAATCGAAGCAGCAGAAATGTGGTTCTGCAGAAGGATGCTGGGGATACCATGGACCAAACATGTGAGCAACGATGTCGTTCTGGAGAGGATGGAAACGAAAAAGAAGATTATATTTGACAGGTGGAAGAGAAAGCTGAAGTTTCTGAGACACGTAGTGGGTAAAAAAGTCTTGGAGAATCAGATACACACAGAACAGTAGAGATAAAAAAATGACTAGGGAAAGCAACGCATGATGTACTTGATAGCAAGTGCACAGCTGTGTAGGGTTTGAGGAAAATACCAAGAGAAAATGTAAACTTAAATTCAAATCTATTAACCGGTCTGTTTGAAATATGCACTTGACGATTGTATAACGCATGAAACACTGAGTCGTAAGACAATATGTATATTTATTAATATATATTAGTATATATATATGTGCGTGGTGGTGCAGTGGATATCTAGAAATCGGAGAGCCTAGTTCGAATTCTAGTTGAATTCGTTGCATTCACTTACGCGCAAATACCTTTAGGAAAAGTCTTAATCCGTCTCTTCCCACCAAATAACAGGAGAGATTGGATTCTATAGCCCTAGTTAGCAACCAGTCTACCGCAGAAAATAATGGCAGGAAAATCTTCTGCACAATCAGTAATATCTCTTGAAGATATGATGGCCCAAGCGTGTATCATATATGGCACTTAACTGATTGACTGATATATAATACAGCTCTGTTCATACATTGGGTACTGTTTTATTAACACCTGATTAATAATACTAAGTATATATGTGCACTCTCATATGTATATCTATTAATTCACTCTCTCTCTCTCTCTCTCTATATATATATATATATAGTAATTATGTATTTTTATATATATTAGTTATGGATATAAATAAGTACATATATGTGTATACGTGCAGATACAAATTGATATATAAATATTTATCAGGTGTTACTAGAACGGTACACAATGCGGTATAAAAGAGCAAAATGTATATATATTAATGTATATACATATTATACATTTGAGGCATAACTCGGAGTTTCATGCACTATGCAATTATCAAATGCATATTAAAAAAATGGAATATGAAGCTAAAATCGTAGGAGAAAAGAAAATTAGTGATTCATGGTCCGATTTGCATTAATTTTACGTTGAAGGAGAGGTAACTAGTTTGTTTATATTGGAGACGAAGCGTTCTTTTTAAGACAAAAAGTTAATTTAAAAAGAATTAAATATTAACAGAATTTTAAAAAAAGATAGAAAAATAATTAGAAAATAGAAAATAATAAAATGAAAAAGAAATAAATATATAAGTACATATATACGAACACATACACATGCATGTATGCATAAAGACACATACACGTATGAACAGATGGTTTTTCGATTTTTAGGGTGCGTCAGTGATGCTTGGTAAATTGGTCTTGTGTCAAACACGGCCGAAGTCCCAACAATTTAAATATCAGATAGTTGAAGGTTGTATGTTGAAATGTGAAAGGGTAAAATATTTCGTTTGTACATTAAAGTAAAGATTTATTAAACGAATAACAAAATTGTAAGAAGAAAAATATAAGTGATATTTGATTAACTGAACATTATAAGATATTTGTGAGAAGAAAAATATTCATTGAGAAAATGCATGTAGTTTTATAAATAAAATTGTTCAAAGAGAAATATAGGTATTTAAAATGTCCACAGAAGTTTAGAGTTCATGGTTTGATAGTAGTAAGTAGCTAAGTATCAGAATGTAAAGTCTTATATTCCTTCCCCTTTTTCGGTAGGTTGGCGAAAGGATGAGAAAGAAGAAATAAAGAAATAGTACTTAGCGTGTCCTCTTGTTGTGTTGTTGTTCTCTTTGGTGGCGTGTAGTGAAAAGCAAGAAAAGAAAATAGGAAGAAAAGTTCGAATGAATCTGTTACGCCCCTTGCGTCCGGGTCGGCTTCTTGAAATTTCTTTTGTTACATTTCCATGAGGTCTGTCAGCTAAACGCTCCCAATACTGATTACTTTTGACAGATCAGCGAACGTGGTTTAAATAGGGAAGTTTCTCGTGTTGCCGGCTCCAGCAAGCGTTTTTTCGTGTAAAAAAAAAACGTTTGACTGACGTCGTGTAACAATTTTCGATTTACTATCCAATCAGGATCTAGAATTTTGCTTTTCACACTGACCTGTGGATTTTTTGGGTCTGGGTTTTTCCAAAAAGTTTTTAAACATTTGAATCCACTTTTGCGGGTGTGCAATTTTACTTTGATATAGTTGGGTTTTTCCAAAATCCTTTTAGTCGTGTTTTTTTTTTTTTTTTTTTTTTGTCAAAATGCTTTTAGTCGTTTGGATCCAATTTTGCCTGTATGCAACTTTACTTTGTATGCTTTAGTTAGTTGATGGATGATATAGGATTTCTATCCTATAAATTTGAATTATTATTTTAGTTAATAGGGTTTGCTTAAGTTAAGATGGCTACTAATTATATAAATTGTAAATCGGGCGTGGTAATATATTTATTTAAGTATAATTTAGTTAATGTAATAATTTAGTTAGGTTTATATCGAAACTAAAATAAGGGATAGGAAACAAAAAAGAAAAGAAAAGAAAAATGTTTAAAAACATTACGTTAAAGGGTTTTTAGGTTTCTGTATATACCTTAACTAAATTATACATTTAATAGATAAAAATATTCGCACACTCGATTTACAATTTATAACAATCTTTAAATTCAGTCAGTTAAGTGCCATAAGTGATACACGCTTGGCCTACTGACTGGGCAGAAAATTATACCGCAGTAGGTTGCCATTACTTTTTGCGTTAGACTGGTTGCCAACCAAGGAAATAGAACCCAAACTTCCCTGCTCTTTAGCCCATAACTGGAGGGAAAAGACAGATTAATACCTTTCCCAAGGATATTTGCGCGTATGTGAATGCAAGGAATTCAACTGGAATTCGAACTCGGCTCCCAGATTTCTCGTTCCGAGTCTATATACACAGCTCCACAACGCACATGCGTCAACCTTAACTTAAGGATTAATAATACCTTTATCTTACTGCAAATTATTTCGTAGTTGAACAGTCTAAGACATATCAGATCAGTTGATGGTTTCTCCTAGGCCTAGGGGACGCAAGTTCGGAGGATGCATATATATTCCTAACAATATTTTTCGATTATTCAGCCAGAAGATATATATATATATATATATATATATATATATATCACGTCAAATACACCGGTTCCTGCTCGATCACCGAAGTTAAGCAAAGTTGAGCCTGTTCAGTACTTAGATGGGTGACCGCTTGGGAATAGCAGATGCTGTAAGCGCTTATGGACGGATGTGCGTTGTGGTGCGGTGGATGTCGGCTTGGAAAGGGAAATCGGTGACCCGAGTTCCAATTCCAGTCGAACACTCTGCATTCACTTACGCACTTGTACCCTTGGGAAACGTATTAATCAGTCCCTTCCCTCCAGTTATGGGTTAAATAACTGAGGTCTGCTGTTCATGCGATCTGTGGCGAACTTCTGCACCGATTGTTTGTTATCAGCAGTTCCAAAAAGTATGGATGGTGCTATTAAGCCTGCACCAGTCTAAACACTTCTTTGTGTGTCAGTCTGTGTTAGACACTCATACGTCGAAATCGACGGGAGAGTCAATAATATATATATATATATACTGTTAATTATGGAAAAAAAGAAAAAACAGAGTAGCTATTCAAATATCTATTAAAAAGAAGTATCCATTAAAATAATGTTTAAACAAATATATATATATATATATATATATATATATATATCTGTTGGCGAATTTTCACTACGTGTAAGCATTCAGATGTGCGTTGTGGCGTAGTGGATATTGGCTCGTAACGAGAAATCAGGGAGCTGAGTCCGAATTCCATTGGAATTCCTGCATTCACTTACGCGCAAATACCCTTGCGAAAGGTATTAATCGGTCTCTTACCTCCAGTTATGGGTTAAATAACAGGACAGATTGGATTCTACAGCCTTGGATGGCAACTAGTCTACCGTAGAAAGTAATGACAACCTACTGAGGCATAGCTTCTGTCCAGTCAGTCATGTCTCTTTCGAGCTCAAAGGGTGTATCACGTATGGCACTTAACTGAATGACTGACTGTAAGCATTTTATTAAATAATCAAATGAAAAAATCAGAAGTAAATATCATTTTACTATTAGACTTAGATTTATATTCTACTATTACTTAATTCTTTTTAATTCTAGAAAAAATTCTTCTTGGTCTTTTGTATTGATACTGGATGAAGTAAGTTCAATGATAAAATTACCTCGTTTTTTTTAAATAGTGAAACACACCTAATGACGAGTTTGAACTTATGCAGACAAATGGTTGGAAAATGGTTTCCGTTGTTCAAATAATTGGTAACATAAATGCTGTCTTCTTCAGCATTTAACATGTATTTAATGCTACCTGCAGATAAGGCAATAGAAACTAAATACTTGAGAACTGATATGATACGTTTTTGATAGGGATATATAAACGAAAAGACTCACCATTAGAAATCGGCTCTCCTATTAAAAGGCCTATTTAATTAGGCTGATCCGGCTAATCAAGTAATCTTGTCACATCATTTCATCGATGATAGTTATTAATATTGATCGAACTAATTTTTCACTAACGAAAGCCCTCACTTAGGGCCGGCCTAACCCATCTACAGCAGTTTAAATAATGGACAAATATCGAAAGAGGGGTAAGCAGTTTTATTCAACCACTTCAGCTGTAATGACAGGGACGTCTGATAAGACATCCATTACTGACAGAATAAGGAAATTTTAATACCTGGGAAGTGTTCTAACAAAGGACGGAAAAGTACGAGACTGAGATGCGAAGTCGTATTTGCATGGCCAAGGAGGTAGAGAGACAAGAAAATTAAGCTGGAAACAAAGAAGGGAGTACTGGATCGTTATGTGATGTCTGCCCTTCAAAATGGTAGTGAACGCAGGAAAATCTCATCAAAGTTAAAGGAAAGACTTGAAGTAACCGAAATGTGGTTCTACACAAAGATGCTGAGGATACCATAGACTGAACATGTGAGCAACGACGAGGTTTTGGTGAAAATGGAAACGAGAAGTAAACTGATATTAACAGCAAAAAATGACAGCTATAATTTCTGGAACATATAAAGAGGAAGGAGAGAGTGAAGAATCTTATACTCACTGGAGAGATAGAGGGAAAGAGAGACAGAAGAAAGCAGCATAATAATAAAGTCAAGAGAAAAAAGAGAAATTTGACGAACTTTGGGAGGGGTAACAAAAGAAATGTTGCTAAGAATTACAAGGAATAGGAAAACGTGGAGTGTCATGATCGCCTACGTCCTCACAGCAGATAAAAGCAGATATATACATGGAAAATGATTTTACAATAGATTTTTAAAAATAATTAGGAAGGGATTCTCAGCGGTCAGGAATTAAGGAATAATTTTCTGGTACAACCGGCATATTTGCATAATATAGATATAATGGTAAAGATTATGATTTGATTGTTTAACGTCATGGGTTTTTTATGGGTCATTTAAAACCGAAATCTTGGTAGCTCTGAAGTAGTAAAATGTGATATATCTTGTTCTGCTTTCACAGCTGAATACATGGTAGATGATACTCAGCTTTTGTAAATATACATATTTGTGTGAGGCGGTTATAGGTGTGTTTTATGATCGCCTACAGTCTGAAAGGACACGGTACATAAAATAAGAAGATATAATTGTGCCATCAGCATAGATATCAGGTTGGGAACTATAGACATCAAGAAGGTCGTTTATGAAAATTAGAAACAACTTAGGTCCGAGAATAGTGCTCCTGAGTGACACATGCATTAATGCAAAATAGACTTAGAAGAGTGGCCACTAGAGTTAACTTTGATAACTATTTGATAAGAATAACTGTTTATCGTTTTGATTAATTCTTTAGAAAAAAGTGCAATCTTATTCAATTCAATATTCACTATTATTTGCAATTGTTGATATTTATCAGGCAGCTGTTCAATATCTGTTGAGTAAAATTCTGTAGGTTCTGACACAAAAAACATTTTCGACGAATTCTTGAATGCAATCTTTCGTTAGAAAAGCTTTACCTGATCAAAACGTTTCGAAACAATGTTAAGATGTTATAAACAGTTAGTGCAACGTCTGGTGCATATGGCAAGCCAGGTAAAACAGAGCAACCGGTTTCCTAAAAGTTTTTTACTACGTTATTCTTGAATACGTCCTTGGGTTGGCATCGGCTCTTGTAAAAGTCGTGGATAGCAGGTGGAGTCATATTTCTTACAGGAGTGGTACAGGGGACCAACCGTTTTCCCAGAATGCTTATCGATGGATTGTATATACCAGTTCCACTTGAGGTTTGGTTGATTTTAAGGAACAATAGGCGCTCAAGGCACGAGGCCTTCCTGAGGGAACATCCGTTCATCTTGATTGGCAAAACTTTAGAATCTGTTCAGTGAACTTTCTTTCTTAATTAAAACTTTATAGACTAAAGATACTTTTTCACCGAGCAAAGCTAGACTGCCACTAAGGAGTTACATTGATAAAAAATGAACGGGATTTAAGAACATGGTAATTGACGCTGCATTTAAATTTGTGGAGGTTGTAGCTATTAGGGAAGCAAGGCAACGGAAAGGAGACCTACAGGGGGGAGTGCAAGGAAAGAAACTGTTGGAGTAGAAGTGCCGTTCTAGTATCCTAGTAATCCTAGTAGCGTGCTTAAATTCATATAGTTGGGTCACTAGGGAAAAGCTAGTCATAGCAGTTGCCATGAAAATATTAGTAGAAAAGACATAGGAAAGCCACATCATGTCTGTGAGAAAGTGACTGAAGGTGGGTTTCCAAGTCAGGACTGATTACATTGCAAATACTTCTTTGGATTTTGTTAAGAACCTCGAGATGAATAACAGGTCAACCTGACCAAATATGGCAAAAGTATTCAATGCATGGACGACTGGTAGATTTATAAATGTGCAAGCTCGATTCTTATTAAAACACTTTCTGGGAATGAACAGTGACCCAAACTTCTTAGCAGTAGACGCAGATCTAGATTCGATGTATTCGTTATATTTCAATTGAAAAAATTGAGACTAAAAGACTCAGTGTACTGCCCTCTAGAAGGCTAGCATCAACGATCCTGATGGCAGAAAGGAATATAATGGTTGAAGGAGTGCAATATTGTTTTGGAAGAATTCAAGTTTAAAACCATTTCCTGTTTCAGTTAACCACTTTAACTTTCATTTTTATTTTTCATTCCTATTTTTCTCACATCTGTAGGAAGAGTTGTAAATGAGGTTAAAATTTTATTTATATTTCATTTGTTTGGTTTGGAGAAGTAAAATATAAATATATGTCTCTAACACTACCTGCTTGTTTGCATATCTGCGATTTTAACGGATGGGTTTTTGGAAGAGGTCACAATCTACTAAAGGTTTACTTTCCATCTTAACAGTTCCGTTTGTCACTCCATTTACCTTATAAATGTCTTTTTTGTTTAAATATACCAATAAATCTATTTCCTTCTTCATCTTGAATCAGGTTCAGTTTAATCAGTTTGAGCGCTTCCCAATTAGTATAAGAGAGTCATCACCTCAACACACATGTACAGTCAGTCAATTAAGTGGCATACGTGATACACGCTTGGGCGGTATTATCTCTTTAGATTCATGATTGACTGGGCAGATAATTTTCCAGCAGTAAGATTACTATTGCTTTTTGCGATTGACTGCTTCCCAATTAGTATAAGAGAGTCATCACCTCAACACACATGTACAGTCAGTCAATTAAGTGGCATACGTGATACACGCTTGGTCGGTATTATCTCTTTAGATTCATGATTGACTGGGCAGATAATTTTCTCGCAGTAAGATTACTATTGCTTTTTGCGATTGACTGCTTCCCAATTAGTATAAGAGAGTCATCACCTCAACACACATGTACAGTCAGTCAATTAAGTGGCATACGTGATACACGCTTGGTCGGTATTATCTCTTTAGATTCATGATTGACTGGGCAGATAATTTTCCCGCAGTAAGATTACTATTGCTTTTTGCGATTGACTGCTTCCCAATTAGTATAAGAGAGTCATCACCTCAACACACATGTACAGTCAGTCAATTATGTAGCATACGTGATACACGCTTGGTCGGTATTATCTCTTTAGATTCATGATTGACTGGGCAGATAATTTTCCCGCAGTAAGATTACTATTGCTTTTTGCGATTGACTGCTTCCCAATTAGTATAAGAGTCATCACCTCAACACACATGTACAGTCAGTCAATTATGTGGCATACGTGATACACGCTTGGGCGGTATTATCTCTTTAGATTCATGATTGACTGGGCAGATAATTTTCTCGCAGTAAGATTACTATTGCTTTTTGCGATTGACTGCTTCCCAATTAGTATAAGAGAGTCATCACCTCAACACACATGTACAGTCAGTCAATTAAGTGGCATACGTGATACACGCTTGGTCGGTATTATCTCTTTAGATTCATGATTGACTGGGCAGATAATTTTCCCGCAGTAAGATTACTATTGCTTTTTGCGATTGACTGCTTCCCAATTAGTATAAGAGAGTCATCACCTCAACACACATGTACAGTCAGTCAATTATGTGGCATACGTGATACACGCTTGGTCGGTATTATCTCTTTAGATTCATGATTGACTGGGCAGATAATTTTCCCGCAGTAAGATTACTATTGCTTTTTGCGATTGACTGCTTCCCAATTAGTATAAGAGTCATCACCTCAACACACATGTACAGTCAGTCAATTATGTGGCATACGTGATACACGCTTGGGCGGTATTATCTCTTTAGATTCATGATTGACTGGGCAGATAATTTTCCCGCAGTAAGATTACTATTGCTTTTTGCGATTGACTGCTTCCCAATTAGTATAAGAGTCATCACCTCAACACACATGTACAGTCAGTCAATTATGTGGCATACGTGATACACGCTTGGTCGGTATTATCTCTTTAGATTCATGATTGACTGGGCAGATAATTTTCCAGCAGTAAGATTACTATTGCTTTTTGCGATTGACTGCTTCCCAATTAGTATAAGAGAGTCATCACCTCAACACACATGTACAGTCAGTCAATTAAGTGGCATACGTGATACACGCTTGGGCGGTATTATCTCTTTAGATTCATGATTGACTGGGCAGATAATTTTCCCGCAGTAAGATTACTATTGCTTTTTGCGATTGACTGCTTCCCAATTAGTATAAGAGAGTCATCACCTCAACACACATGTACAGTCAGTCAATTATGTGGCATACGTGATACACGCTTGGGCGGTATTATCTCTTTAGATTCATGATTGACTGGGCAGATAATTTTCCCGCAGTAAGTTACTATTGTTTTTTGCGGTTGACTGGTTACCAACCAAGGCTATAAAACCCAATATGTGCTACTATTTTACCTATAGATGAAGAGACGGATTAATACATTACCCGATGGGCATTTGCGCGTTAGTGAATTTAATGGAACGGATTCAATTAGATACTGAACTCGACTCTCCAATTTAACGTTCCTAGTCGATATCCACTGCACGTGCACACACGTATACACGCATAAATAAGCACATTTTGTCAAATATGCTGAAAAATAAAATGACAAAAATCTGATAGGTTCTCGTTATTCATTTTGCAAATTTTGAGGACTTAAATCACAACATAAACATCTTAAATTATATATATACATATATATTTATGTGTGTGTGTGTGGTGCTAATTTGAAATGATGTTTAATGCTGAAATTGGTGATTTCTTCAAGTTTAACCTAATTGTAATTTTTGATTGAACAATATTGACCCACCTACAGCTCTGGCCAAAAGTTTTGCAACACTATATAAAAGTATAGTTTCAGATATTTTTGAATACTGAAAGTGAGTGAAACCATGAATAATCAATAAATAGGATGTGTTTAATTCGCTTATGCAAATTTTAAGTGATTTGCATCGGCGATTTCTGGACTCTTTTTTTTGGAGAGGAGAAAGAAGAAGAGCGTAGATGTTGGACCGTATTTTCTTTTTTCTGCATATTCGGCAGACATAGTGAAGTGAAAAGCAAGCGGAGAGAAGAGATTGGACAGTGATTCTTTTTTTTAAACCACATTATTCATTCTGTATATCTAATTGTGATCTAAATGTGCAAAGAGCATTGTTCCGAATCCAAACGATGTGCAATCATTCCTTTACATAAAGCTGTCGTCAGATTGCCAAACAGGAGCAGGTTCATGCAGCAACAGCCAAAAGAATAGTGCAGAAGTGGAAGAAAACTGTAAAAATCGAAGTTGGGGTTCGAAGTGGTTGTTCAAACGTGTCTATAGAGCAAGATGACTGACGACTGGTGCGACTTAGTTTGTCTGATCGACCCTCTACCCGAAGACAGAGAGCTGACAGTGTCGTAGAGTCGTCAGTCTAGTGACTCTCTACGACTCCCTTTGTAGAGAATCCCTCATTGCTATATATAGCAATGGGAACAGTCCATTTGTAGTCAAATATTAGCGGCGCCCTAACAATAACGCCATTGTAAGGCTTTGGTTTTTGGAAAAAAAAATACTTCATGTTATATCAGGGTCTTTGCCATTTTTTCTTTCAATTTACAAACGTGATTAGCCAATTTGGTATAATTTCTAAGGCTCCTACTTTGAATGTAGATTTGTGATTATATCATCTGTATCCCAAGTGAGTATTTCTTTGTCCATCTGTATACATACGTTTTTTCTTTATCCATATCTATCTATCTATCTATCTATCTATCTATCTATCTATCTATCTATCTATCTATCTATCTATTTACACAATAAAACAAAATTCAGATGTTCAAATTCGTTGAATGGCCATTTCTACGAGAAAATTCTTGCGTCCTCAGCAAACGAACTTTATTTCAAAAAACCAAATGACATAATGAACAAGGATATTATACCGGCAGAAGTCTAAAAAATTTTCATTACGGAAAATTAAAGGAGTGGGATTAATAAGAAAGCAGACAGATATCTATGTCTATTTCTATTTTTAGATTTTTTTGAAAATCCCTACCCCTTAACTGAGTCGAGAGTTAAAAGTTAAAATTTAGCCTTGTCTGGGCGAAAGGAATTTTAGGAGTGGGGAAGAAGAAAATGAAAAAAAGAAGGAAAAGGAAAGTAGTCAAAAGGGGAAGGGTTGGTGGACAGGGAAGTAAGCTAAGAAAAGAACAAATCTATTTCCATAGAAACAAGGAAAATTGTTATCAATCGTGTTGGAAAATGAATCATAGCGTTTTTTAATTTAAATAAATGGGACAACTTTTACAATTTTTTGGAAAAATATGACATACAAATCTAAATTTAAATATAAATCTCAAAATTAGATCTAAATTGAAAAAGTAATAAAACATAAAAAAATAAAAAATAAAAAATATTAACTTAAGAAGTATATCAGTTCAACAAGTATACACACACACACGTATATATATATATATAAATATATATAAACACACAACACACACGCACACACAACCACACGCGTACAAAAGCCCCCCCCCCATATATATATATATATATATATATATATATATATATACGAAAGAAACGAAAACTTATATTTTTTCATATTTATTGTAAGGGCCCTGGTAAAAATTCATAAAATTAATAAAATTAATAAAAACTAATCTTAATTTGTAAAGGTAAATTGGATTTAGTATTAAAAATAGATAAAAAATATAAAAAATAATATTATAAAAAATATATAAAAATAAAATATATATATATATAAAATAATATATAAAAAATATAAAATGAAATAAAATAAAAAAATATAGGTACATATACATTTATAACAAAGCCCTGGGAAGTTAAATGATTAAAATTGTTATGACAAACTAATTTGAAATAAGAATCTTCACAAAAAGCAATATATGTGAGGAAAAAATGGAGGCTAAAGTTTGTTTAAGTATTCTTACTTGTTAAATGGAAGATATTTTAGATATTTAGATACGGAAAAGGAAGAAGAAAGAATCAATAAGGCTAGGATCACTCATTGGTAGTGGGGTTCAAATTTACTAGTTAAAAATTTAAAAAGTTATATATTAAAGTTATATACATACATACATACATACATATACACGCACACACACACACACATAATATATATATATATATATATATATATATATATATATATATATATATATATTATCACTCCTGTCACACCCAGGAGGATAACCTGTGAAGAAACAGCTAATAATCCCCTCCAATAATTTACCTTAATTTTTGACGGCTGGGGTATACTCGTATAGAATATTAACTCCAACAAAATATAATAAGAACAGGCAGTAGCAAAGTGTAAAATAGAAAAAATAAAATAGCTATCAAGATCTAGAAATTGTAAATAAATACTGACTAAATAATTTGAATTAACTAATTTGAAAATTTCTATCAAATTTAAAGAATCTTAGACATTCAACTAAACAGCTGTAAACATCAAAGATATGATATTGTATGTATTAGATATATAATAACCTATGGCGAATACCATTCAAGCCTAAATGCCTTTAGTTCATTTTACAGAGTTTAATTCACTCATTAGACCGTAAGTGTAAAATCTTAATGAGCCTTCTCCAATATCGAGAATATGTCTTGGTTATAGGAACCCTGATGATCGTTTAACAAGTTTTCAGTTAACTCCGACCCAGATGTATTAACTCAGAAGGAAGTAATATTTTACATAAATGCGTCAGTATATGGTAATATCATAGAAGTGTCAATTCAAAGTAAAAATATATTCTACTAGGCGTTTCGCCATTTATCATAATGATTTTTTTTATTTTGTTTGATATATACAATAACATCAGACTTATAAAAAGTATTACGTACCACAGCAAAAATATTAGTAGCACAATGGAGTCTACGAACTAACAGCAAAAACATCTCTGCTCACAGAGGGCTAAATTGAAAGTGGAGTAGCTGTTTTCAGTATAAATCATATTAACTCTCATTGACTTATGAGCACCTTGACGCGATGTAAGGGTTAGCAAGCTTGTCTTCCTAGAACCATTGCAATTGTATCCTGAGTTTGATTCTGACTGGTTGCTCAATACTTTTGACCTTGTGCCGCATCTAAGCTGCACTTATAAAATCACAACACTGACTTCAGCATTTGATATGAGTTTTTATTTCTTCGTCCTCATATTCCATTTCTTTCCTAACAGAAAAGTTGGTCTCTCATTCCAGCCTACTATAAGGCGCGAGACACATAGTAGAATAGCTTTTCGACATTGTCTCTTTATTTCAGCTTTTCTTTGAATATCATTCTACATGCTGCTAACATCCAGACAAGTGATTGTGTCCGACAGTTTGAAAATGATAAAGTATTATAAGAAGACATTTGAATTCGCCACAAATACGATCGAAAAATAAGACTCTATCAGTAGGGCGGATTGACTTTTCACTTTTTAGAAAATCAATATTGCACACAGTGTGGATTTTTTATTCATTGGTTCACTTGTGTTTTCTTGTTCTTCAAAATTTATTTTTTATTAATTTGAAGAACAAGAAGACACAATTGAACCGATGAATAAAAAAATAATGAAAAAAAGAAAAAGAAAAGAAAACGAAAAATGAAGGAAATTAATTTTTTCAGTCATTTCACCCCAAGCAAGGCGATAATGCCACTTAAACGCTTGAGGTTACTAACAGTAAAAGAGAATGAAATAATTTTAGAAGAAATCAAAAACCCAATCCGAAAGAAGTGATAAACCTTTACTCTTGTTTAAAATGCAGGGAATGTGTTTTATGATTAATAAAATACAAAAAAGAAAATGGTATCACGATACTGAACTTTTTTGTTCGCTAATTTGAGGGCGCCGAATCTAAAAATGTCCTCACTTTCTCTTGGTAAGCTACCGTTTTACTGTAGAGAAAATCCTCATTTTTGGAAAAAGAGCATTTATTATTTATTTTCTGTATATATGATATTGACCGATGGCAATATTTCTCAAAGTAAAATCCTAGAAACCTCTCAATTCATATTTAAATCAACAAATATTAGTCTGTTTATTGAGAAATACTATTTTAATAACAATTAGAACTTAAGTCTTTAAAAATAACACTGTTTAATATGCCAAGACCAAAAGTATTTTCTTTATATCATTTGATAAACTAATAACAGAAATAAAACCTTCGTGAACATGAGAACTATGGTAAAAAGGTTCTATTTCTTGACTGTCTGTCATGTTCAATGTTATTTAAGTTTTTTTTTTTAATCATATCACCCCAAGCAAGGCGATAACGCCACTGATGCGCAGAGGGCTACGTAAGAGTAAAAAGATTGGAAAAGAGAAAGCCGGAAACCACATCCTAACCAGGAAACAAGGGATGAGCCTCTTCACCTGTTCAATAGACGTGGGTGGAGTGTGAACCGGGCGATAGTTTAGTCTATCTACTCCAATTGAAAAAAAAAAGAAAAAAAAAAGAAAAAGAAAAGTGAAAAGATTGGAAAAGAGAAAGCCGGAAATCACATCCTAAGCAAGGAAGAAGGGATGAGCCGCTACACCTGTACAATAGACGTGGGTGGAGTGTGAACCGGGCGATAGTTTAGTCTATCTACTCCAATTGAAAAAAGTAAAGAAAAGAGCGAAAAGATTAGAAAAGAGAAAGCCAGAAACCACATCCTAACCAGGAAACAAGGGATGAGCCTCTTCACCTGTTCAACAGACGTAAGTGCAGTGTAAACTGGGCAATAGTTTAGTCTATCTACTCCAATTACTTTGGGTTACCAATACTTTCGGTTTTGTACCACTTCTAAGCAGTGCTTAGAAAATCAACTCTCTGCCTTCGGGCTGAGAGGAATTCTGCCCTTCAACATAGCCCCGTCTGGTGAAAAATTAGACAAAAGACCGAATCTGTCTTATGCAAAGTCTACATCAAATTTTGGCTTGAACTAAATGGCTTAGAATTTCAACGTTAAAAACAGACATTGTGTCATATTCTGCCTCAATAGAAAGGTTTCTGGTAAATACCAAGTACATATCGATTGACACTGCATTTAAAATTTTAAGAACAAAGTTGGCTGGAAAGCCTGTAGCCTGATGTGAGTTTCACAAGCGCGAGAAAAAAAGTTTTCTTTAGCAAAGAACATACAGCTACATGTAGGCATTTTAATTGCAAATTGATGAGACCATGTTGCTAATCTAGTTCTGCACCTAAATTTATAAAGTCTAGGTGTTATAGCAAAGAGAACTTTTGAACATTTACCATAAAAGAATTCATAAAAAGGAAATATATTCGTTTATTTTAATAACTTTGAACTTTTTCATCTGCAGTAATGTGTTTAATGTGTCTTTCGGCATTTGTTTTTTATTAGCTGTTTTTAATTTTGTTCTTTCTTTTTGTATAACCCTGTAGCACACACACACACATATACACACGCACACACATATACACACGCACACACATATGTATTTAGACTGCATATTTTCATTCAAACATGTTTCATTGAATAATACAGACATTATATTTGTTTATTTATATAATAATACTTTCTAGTTATTTAATTAGCTTCTTCATATTAAGTTGAAATTCATGAAGGTAAAGAACTTAGTTTTTCCGTACCCAAGTATTTTCGGCACTATTTATAATTTTTTCCAATCTTGTTTAATGCTTCTATTTGTTCTTAGGCCACATTTTCACAAATTATAAAAATTTGAATTTATACAAAATATGATTTTGTAACAACAAAAAAAAAAAAACGATTTAAACAAAATTGGGAAAACTTTTATTTGTTTTAATATTTTAAACCATTATCTATATAGTAATGTGTTTCTGTCTCTTGCCATTTATTTTTATTAATTTCTTTTTGAACAACCATGTCTTGTGTACTGATGAGCTGTCATGCAGCGAAACAGATCTGTCTGCGGATGACAATATATATATATATATATTAAAAAAAATTGAAAATCCACCTATTCTAATGTATATATGTATATATATAACACGCAAAAATTTTCCTTGTCTAATGTCATATGCTTATAGCATAGGGGTTAGCTACTCCGACTGACACCAAATCAATCGAGTTTCGATCCCGGCCAGAAGCAAGTGGATTTCTAAGACACTGATCAGCTGTGATACAGCGAAACAGGCTTGTATGTGGATCACGAATATATATATATATATATATATATATATATATCCTTATGCAAAATAATCAAAATAAAACGAATAATGTCTTCCTAGGATATTTTACACTTTCCCTGATCACGTATACGTCGTCTCTTGGACTTGTTTTACTCTACTCTACAGACCATTTACGTTTTGGACAGATCAATTCAATGTTTCTTTACCTTGGTGATACGATCTGCAGTTGAATGGTTGACACCAACAATATTCGTAATCTCTATGTAAGGCTTGCCAGTGCGTTGGAATTTTCGTTCGATTCCTTGGAGTAACGTCCCTTACAGGCAGTAGTCGTAGAACAACTAATTGACAGTCAAGACAATGCTCTCTGTGTGTGAAAAAAACCTAATGAAATTACAGATGACACAATAGTTTTCAAGGCCAAACAAATTTTACTGCACACGACTGAAAATAACCTAATCTAAAGAGAAAATAGAAATCATTTACGCTCTATAATTCCAGTGGGTCTAAAACTGACTGTATGGTAGCAGAAAGAAAACTAAATTAATTTCTACAAGGATATATATAGGCAGTTTGTCTTTATTCAAACATGTTTCCTTCAGTAATATAAACATTATGTTTATTTTACAATAATCTTCCTATCTAATTAGATTCTTAATGTTAAGTGGAAAACACCTTATTTTTCCTTACACAAGTGCTTTCTGTACTATGTAAATAAATGAATTTTTCCAATCTTGCTTAAATGCTGTTGTATTTTTTCTTCAAATTTTTTCTTCAGATTTAAATTCTTATAATTAGCTCACCACATCTTATGCTATGTGATTTTTATAAGTGGGGGATACAAAAAAAGAAGCTCCGCCTATGTCTGCTACTCCTGGAGATTTGAGGCGTCAAACTGCTGAAGATGTTAAATCAATACCCAAAGATCAATTAATTCAGGTGTGACAAGAAGTGGAATATCGCTTCGATGTTTGCCGCATTACACATGGTTCAATTTTCAAAACAATAGAAAAATCTGAATTTTGTTTGTTGATAAAGCATTGCTTTCTGATGGGAACCAAAGCAATGACAATAAGTGTTATTCTGACACTTCTCTGTCGGAAACAACGGTTAAGAGGTGATATACTGACTTTAAACCCGGTCGTACAGACACAATTGATGCTGAACGCTCAGGTCGCCGAAAATCAGCAGTTTTCCCGGGAAGCAACAAAAAATCCTCAAACTCATTTTAGCTGATCGTAAAGTAAAGTTGCATGATATAGTAAAGAAGTTGAACATATCAGAAGACAGTGTATTCACCATTTTGCATGAACATTTTTGTCAATGAGACTGCTGTGTTCAAATTGGATGCCGCGTTTGCTCACAGTCAATCAAAAACAGTAACGCGTTGTTCGCAACTGTTTTAATGCAACAAGAAGGAGGTTTTGCGTAAATATGTGACAATGGATGAAACATGTATCCACCACTTCACTCCCGATTCAAATCAACAGTCAGCTGAGCGAACAGCAGCAGGTGAAAGCTGTCCAAAGCAACCAGAGACGCAAACATTAACAGGCAAAGTTCTCGCCTTCGTATTTTAGAATGCGCAAGGTATATTGTTTATCGATTTCTTGAGAAAGGAAGAACCATTGTAACCCTATTTTTAGATGACTGGTATTTTTTTAAGACGAAGAGATATTTCTATGAAATTAGAGAATACAATTATTTTTGTCGGGTAAAGAAGCCGAAATGTTAACAAGTGGAAAATACAGGTGCAGAATACCATAAGTGTAAAACTTTTAAACGAATCTATCAAAGCTATTCTAATCAAAATATTTGTCAGTGGGTTATGACGATATGTGACCCTAGGACAAAATACAGTCTTGAGAATTTTGTGCGCACTGATTACTAGGTGAGGTGGTATGAACCGGCAGACAATAACAGGGAGTGGGTTTTCCTCCGCCTTCCCCTGGAAGTTGAAATGTTAAATGTAATTGTTTTCATTTGGAGTTGGTAAGAGTTATACAGTGAGGGAAATGGAAACCCTGTAATTCACTTTCCCACCTCAATCTGGGTGCCTGGTTAACAAAACCAGGACGCAAGACGAAATTAGTTAGTTGGACTCCGTGATTGGGACAAGATGGTAGTCGTCATTAGTTGAGGCTAGTGTGAATGCTGTTTTGAATGATATAGTCGGGATGAAACAAGGCCAGCTACTAGAAGGAAGACGGGAGAGAGAGAGAGAGAGAGAGAGATAGAGAGAGAGAGTGTGTGTGTGTGTGTGTGTGATATATATATATATGTATATATATATATATATATATATATATATATATTGCAAGAGACAGTCAGCCTAAATTCAAACGATTGGAAGTTAAATAAACCATCATCCCGTGGAAATAATACAACACGAATGTTCTTGTGCTACTGAATACTAGACAACTGATATTTCTTTTTCGTCAGTTGTTTTGACTTGCTTGTAATCTTGTATTTATTCGATATATATAAATATATATAAATCTATACCGTGTTGTTGCGGTCTTAAGTCCGGTTTTCATTATATACTAATCTCTCGCATGTTTGGAACAGCTTCGTCAAGTGATAAGCAATCCTGCTTTTGCAAATCCGAAATCAACAACACAACGTGGCGGAATCGACCAAAATTCGAGAAGCATCCAGGGATTGTGTTATACCATCAATAGCGAACATTATATAGCATTATTGATGCGTTTGAAAAAAGAAATTGCCAAAAATGGCCACAAATTAAAAAGAAAAAGTGTTCTTTCACAAAGACAACGCACCGTTTCACAACTCGATCGGAACGAAATCAAAACTACATGAATTGCACTTCGGATCGCTTCCACATCCACCCTGTTCTGCAAATATGGCCCCCAGTGATTACTGGTTGTTTGAAGACCCCAAAAGAATGCTCCAGGGAAAGGAATTTGGCTCTAATGAAGAAGTGATATCGAAAACTGAGGCGTATTTTGAATCCGAACTCAAATCATTCTGCAAAAAGACATCGAATTGGTAGAGAATCGCTGTAATCAGTGTATCACCCTAGAGGGAGACTATGTTGATGAATAAAGTAAAATTTTGCCTAAAAGGTGTTGTTTTATTAGTAAGGCCCTGGATTTACTGAGTGATGTGTTACTCTTGTCCTCATCTTTGTTGCCATTTTGACTGTTTCTACGACCCGATCTTCGTCAGTTGATTGGAATTTGAACTAAGTCAATTTTGAACTAAATCCTTTATTTCGGTCACAGTAGATTGTTCCAGTTACAGGAACCATGCCTAATCCAGATGTCACAGTATAAGTTATCTCCCTTTAACACAACTCTCTCAAGGACACATAGCCCAGTGAATAAAAATGTTGTTTGGATCCATTGACTTGACACGAAGAGTTGTGTGTTCAAAACGTGGCTACAGCAGATGTGAAAAAAATAGAGATTTTAGATAAAGAAAGTTAACTGATACTGAGTCATTTGAAAACGGCATGCCTTTTGGAACTAGAACAATCTACTTCGGTGAACGAAATAAAGGGGTTAAGTTCAAAATTCCAATCAACTGAAGAAAGTTGAGGCATACAACGGCTGAAACGTTGTGAATATGGCAACAAAGATGAGGACAACAGTATGAACAATGTGCTAAACTTTGTATATATCGATTAGCTCTGCTAATCATTAGTTCTATAATTTCTTTTTAATTTGAATGAACTTCATTGAAATAAATCTGAGTTATATTGACACTCACCATTTAAAATTATTCACAAATTTAATTATATATTGGCTAGGTGTGGTCTCATACATGCAACTGCCTTTTATAGTGAATACTTACACGTCGTAGCAGTCAGCAAATGCTGCCTAATAGCAATTGGCTTCTTATTTTAGCAGCCGTTTTAGCCGAACTTATTAAATTACAATGCGCATTTTTCTGTTTGTCTAAAGCAAATTCAATCGGTTCAGTAGTCACTTTTAGTTTAATTAAGACGAGGATGTTTGCCGTTGTCTTAGAACGATCAATATTATTTCACACACTCATGGAAATTAAAGCTAATTACGTCTTCTCGGCGGGGGAATTGGACCTCTCTTTATTGCGTGGCAAGAGGATATACTTGCTCGTGTAGTGCCAAGAACATGGCTGTATAAAAGTTATTTTTGATTGATCATATTTACGCCCAAGTCACTTGAAATAAATCGTTGGCGGTTACCGAGAATCATTGGTTATTTAATAGGGGTGGATAAGTGTCATCACTTCACATGGTTTTGACTTTGTATCGAGTCTTCATGACTTCACGCTTACGGCTATATCGTGTTACAACAACGGTTTTCGGACGATCACAGTAGTTAAGCAGCATCGAGTATAGTCAGTAGGTAGATGGGTGACCGTTTAAAAATACCACATGCTGTAATATTCGATGTGTCAATCGAATAATAGTTAAGCAGACTTCCAATTCCAGTCGGGTTCATTATATTCACTTAAGCGTAAAAACCTTTGGGAAAGGTATGAATCCACTTTTCACTCCACCAGATATGGCTTAACAGGACTTGTTTCAGTAAATCATTATCTACAAAGATCACACAATCTAAAAATATTTTCTGGCTTTATTTGTTTTTGACGGTTTATCCATTTTTGCTAACCTGCAAAAATTGATAAACCGTAAAAAACAAATCACCCAATCAATCATCCCTTGAAGAAATTCGTTCTCTTTTTCTTTCACATGACTAAGTTCCTTTCTACAGTCATGTCTTGGGTGAAGTGTGCCTGCCTTCTGATTCAATGGGCAATGGCCTAATTTTATTGACCCAATTTTGCACTTACACTCTTGTGCAAATTAACTATAACAACTGTTTTAGTGTCCTTCCTTTTAACATACGGTCCAACTGGAGTCACAGGATGTAATCTATTCATATTTGTTCTTCAGAATCTGCCATTTGCAGTGATGTGCAATTATATGATTCTATTTTCGGGATATACAATGAAATTTGTTTGGCCTTGAAAAATATTGCGTCATTCGGGATTGCATCATATTTTATCACGTCCAGACACTATTGTCTCGTCATGTTAATTAGTTGTCATACGACCATTGTCTACTATGGACATTACTCCAAGGAAGGATACCAACATTGTAACGCTGTACTGACACACTGACAAAGAGACGCGCATATTGTTGGTGTCAGCCTTTCAAAAGTCAGTCGGGTCATCAGGGCAAAGAAACAAACTGGATCAATCAATACAAAACGTAAAAGAAAATGCGGTCGGAAGAGAAAAACAACGCCAAGAGACGACGTATACGTGATCAGGGAAAGTGTGAAAGAGCATAGGAAGACATTATTCGTTTTGTTTTAATTAATTTGGAGAAGGTATGTATATCGAAGCTGATATATTGATTGTGTGACCACATTTCATTGAACCTTCATTGAAGTTGTAAGTTCTTTTAAACGAAAGGAAAGCAAGGTTAATAATCGAATGATCTCTTCATAAGTAATTGATTATTGAGATCGACAGATTCTATCAGCTTCTTTATGTGCCGTATACTTTTAAGACAGGCGATCATGGACTTCTACTTACCCTTAGCTGCTGTCACGTTTAACACTTTTCCTTTTGGCATTTCTCTTAAACCCTGCACCTCCATCCACCAACAAGTATGTCTCGTGTTGCTTTTCCCTATTTCACTTTCCTTCTCATGAGTATTAGATTACCTAAACCCTCTTTCCTCATTACGTGACCTAGAAAGATCAATTCTGTCTTTCTGGAGTTAATTATAATTTTCCTTTTCGTTTGCATTCTCTCTAAAACCTTCCCGTTGCTTACATGTTTGGTCCCTTATTTCCTCAGCATCCTTCTGTAGAACCAGATTTCTGTTGCTTCCAGTCTGTACTTCATTTTTGAAGAGATTGTTCAGCATTTTCTGCCATATTGAATGACAGACATCACATAACAGTGCAGTACTCTTTTTGTTTCCAACGAAATCTTCCTGCCTCTCAATACTCAGCGTAGTTTTTAAAATGCATCCTTGAGAATGCTAATGCGCCTTTAGATCTTAGTGTAGCACTTTCTGTCTTCTGTCAGAACATTTCCTAGGTATTTCTGTATCTGCTTGATTTTAGTATCCCCTACCTGTAGTTGGCATTTTGGGCTTCTCATTTTGCAAATGAACATTCATTAAGTTTTTCTTGTAGTTTATGTTTAGTCCTTTCTTATCGCTTTCCCTTGCTAGATCCTGTAGGAGGTAATGTAGTTTTATTTTTGTGTCTCCTCTCAGCACTGTGTTATCTATGTACATTATATATGACATGGTGTTAATATAATGCAAAAATAAATATGAATCTCCTATATTCCGTTATACCAGTGTTTCTCAATCACTGTGTCGCAGCAGACAGGTTTGCCGCGCAATCCTCTTAAGTGTGCCGTGAAATATTGCCAAGGCTCATATATATATATATATATATATATATATATATACTTGTGTTTTTAGGGAGCAAATTTTCTTTTAGACATATCAAATTAAATAAATTGCAAACATTTTTTCTGATTATTTTTAATAAAATCCGTTCATATTTACGGATAATCTGTCGCGCATTATAATTGAAAGATGTCAGAAATGAGGTGTAACGTTGACAGGTGTTATTATCATTAATTTCTCAATAACATCTTTCAATTATAATACGCGAAACATTATCCGTGAGTATGAACAGATTTTATTAAAAATAAGCAGACACAATATTTGCAATTTGTTATATATATATATATATATATATATATATATATATATATATATATATATAATTTAGATTTGGGTAGCAATCTCTCTTTTATGCAAGTTTAAATGTTAGACAAAGTGTGATAGGTTTTTATGCAATTTTTCATGTGGTTTTATGAGTTTTTTCTTTTGAGGACACAAATTATATAAAAAATGCTCAAATGCTTATCCGAGCGTTTTCAACTATAGTTTTAGCCATTTTCGAGGATGAACGTTATTTTACTTGTAACAGAATGTAAGTGGTGTCATGTATGATGTGGAGTAGTGAGTATGTGTTATGTACCGAACACGGTAAGCATGATAGCATCTTCGTAGTTGATATCATGGAGTGTTGGGTTTTTCTTTTTTATTAATCTCATTATAAAAACAACACTTCATTTGCGGCATCCAAACTACAAAGAACTAACATTACTTACGAATTCACATTTCCCGTGAAGAACTGCGTTCTCGATCTACTTAATTCCATAAATAATTATATATGCCATACTACTACAAAACTAACTGGAAGACTCACGCCGCATCTTTCTGAACGGAGCTCAAATCTATCTTCTTTAAATCCATACGAAGACCTACCAAACCCTATCTGAAACATACCTGTTGCCAACACAAACATCATAGCATCATCCACAGACAAAAAAGACTAAAAATAATGGGGGCTTTATTAATAAAATAGAAAAACTTAACACTCAATAAAATCAACTACAAACATGCTAATAACATGCTTACTGTGTTCAGTACATAACAGTTACACGCTACTGTACATCATACAGAATACCACATACGTTTATTGACACGTAAAATAACATTCATCTTCATAAGTGGCTAAAAGTATAGCCGGAAGCGCACTGATAAACAAAACATTTGGTCAATTTTTATATAATTTATGTCCTCAAAAGAAACAAAATCGTAAGACACATGAAAAATTATATAAAAATCTTAACTGCCACGTCTTGCCTTGCCTGTTATTTTTAATGAAACCTGCATATATATGTATATGTGCGTGCTTGTGTGTGTGTGTGTGTGTGTGTGTGTGTGTGTGTGTGGTACAGCGTTAGTTGTTGAATAAATTAACTATTAAGCTTTTTTAGACATAATTCTGTTCACTATCTTTCATTTATGTTATTTTAGATCAGTCACTTAAGTGCCATACGTGATACACGCTTAGGCAATTATGTCTCGAACGAGACAAAACTGACGGAGCAAAAGATTTTTCCGCAGTAGACTGCCATTACTTTCTGCGGTAGACTGTTGAATGATTGCCAACCAAAGCTTTAGAACCCAATCTACCCTGCTGTTTAACACATATTTAGGAAGGGGAGGAGAAGATACGAATTAATAACTTTCCTTAGGGCATTAGTGCGTAAGCGAATGCATCGAATTCAAATGTAATTCGCATTCGGCTCGCCTAGACAATATCCACTGTACCACAATGCATTTTAAAAAATAATTCATTAAATTCATTAAACGTATTTTTTTAAATAATTCATTAAATTTTCAAAGTAATTTCTTATTTGTGCTTGCATTTTTCAAAATCTACGATTTTGTTTCATAACATTTAGATGTATACAATTTAAAAATTTTGCTAAGTGCGGTGTAGTATTTTTATTTGCTCCTAAGTGTACCGTAGCTTAAAAAGGTTGAGAAACACAGTGTAAAACAACTTTACATCTTAGTGTTCTCTTTAAACACACACACACACACACACACACCCATCCACAAACACACTCACACACATACACGAACACACACATACATATACGGGCACACACACGCATAAACGTGCACACGCTCGCACACGCTCACACGCTCGCACACGCTCACACGCGCTCGCACACGCACACCACACAGATGGCTATATATATATATATATATATATATATATATATATATATATATATGAATAACCTATATTTAGGCATCAAGTATTTATCCAGACAAATTTGATTAAAAAGAACCGACGAGGTTTGTTTGTTTAATCAGTTATTATATTTTTCCAATTTGAGATTGAATAGCTCTCAAAATGGTTGTCTGGATTGATAGCTCTCAAAGCTAATGTAGCAACCTCTGCATCCTAATGGCATTATCGCTTTGTTTGGGGTGAAATGATTAAAAAAAGCAAACAAAAACAAAATGCCATGATAACATGAGTTGTCATGTCGATACGAGAATAAACGTTATTTGATGAGACTAAAACGAGACAAAAAGACGAAGTAATTAAAATGATAAAATTGGCAGAGTCCAAAACATAGAATTATTTTTATATTGGTTTATGAAAGCAGAAATTACTCATAGCTTAAGAAATTTATATTTGTTAATGTACATGAAAACCAGGATAACTATTCATTTTCACTTACATATATTTCTTATTTTTAAAAGTCAGTGTATACACATAACCTATTTGACATAATCACTTGGGTTTTAAACCGTGGTGTAAGGTCGGGGATACTAGAATCAAGCAGTTTCAAAAATTTAAATACCTGGGAAGTGTTATAACAGAAGACGGAAAGTGCGACACAGAGATCCGAAAGCGAATTGGCATGGCAAAGGAAGTTTTCCAGAAGTTGAGTAAGGCATTAAGAAACAGGACAATTTCGCTAGAAAGAAGGACGATAGTACTGGATTGCTACGTGCTGTCCATCCTTCAATATGGTAGTGAATGCTGGACAATATCATCAAAGATGAAGGAAAAACTTGAAGCAACTGAAATGTGGTTCTACAGAAGGATGCTGCAAATATCCTGGATCGAGCATGTGAGCAATAATGAAGGTCTTGGAAATGATGGAAACAAAAAGGAAATTAATACTAAGCATCAGGAAAACACAGCTGAAGTTCCTGGGACATGCAATGAGGAAGGAGGTCTTGGAGAACCTGATACTAACAGGCCAGGTAGAGGGAAAAAGAGATAGGGGCAAGCAACGGATGACATATTTGAAGAATCTAATCAGGTGGATGATGGGGCGAGGGTTGCATGTTGCAACAGGAGAAGGCATGCTCAGAGCCACCAGGAATAGGGAAACGTGGAAAGCCATGATCGTCTACATCCAGAAGGGACAGGGCACATAAAAGAAGAACTGCAGCCTACCGGCCTAGGTATTTTCACGTCTTAATACATAGAACTGTGACTTTTGAACATGCGTTACTCTTATTTACACTATTTACATTGATCGGACTGTTGTTCTCATCTTTGTTGCCATCTTCACAGGAGTTCGGCGGTTGCACACTCCGTCCTTCTTCAGGTGATTGAAGTTTCGAACTGAACTTTTCATTTCGTTCATCTGGATAGACTGTTCTAGTTCCATGAGTCATTCCTCTTCCAGATGACTTAGTATCTGGACACATGATCCAGTAAATAAAAGTTATAAATTCCAATCATCTAAAGAATGTCGAAGCGTACAACCGCCTAAATCTTGTGAATATGGCAAGAAAGATGTCTAAACAATGTAAATAATGTAAAAATTACAATGCCTTTACTCGGAAATATAGAGAAATACTGAATAAGATACTTGTACTGACGATCAGAAAGAGAAACTTGTCAATTCTCGGACGCATTATCGAATGTGGGTTTGGAGAATATGACACTTACAACAGTTGATGAGAAAGAAAGAAACAATCTAATCTACCCAACAACCTTGTGAAGATTGGGTCACTGTGTCGGGTGAGGAAGTTTTTCCCGTCAGAATTCATTTTGCCCATTTATTATTATCCTATTCGTCCGTGCATTGAATACTGTTGCCATATCTGGCCGGGTGCTTTCTGCTATTCATTTTGAGGTTTACAACAAATTCCAAAGGAAGATCTGTAATATGATCAGCTCACTTTCGGTCACTTTCTCACCGAAGTGATGTCGCTTCCCACTGTCTTTTCGACAAGTATTTTAATGGCAACTGTTCTGCCGAGCTTTTTCCCCTGGTTCCCCTACTACATGTATTTACTCGTGCTACTCGATTGGCATCTAGGTTCTACTCTTTTACCGTCGAAATAGTTAAATCTAACCGCCTCGTCTACTCTACAATTTCTTTTCTCGCATTTCCAGTTTATGGAACTCCCTTCCGTTTACTTGCTTTCCTGATAGCTACAATCTTCAAAAGTTTAGATGTAACGTCAATTGTCATCTTCTTTCTACTTGATTCCATCCATCTCTTATCATTTTTTCTACATCACCTACACCTTGTTCTTCTTCTCACTGTAATCCCCTTCGCACCAGTGGCGGTCCTGCCTTGCTTGGGGTGAAATGATTAAAAAAAATGGATAACAGATTAGGGTTTTAGGGGATAATAATACGAGCACTGTTTAGAAATTTACAATTGATAGAAAGTTCTAGGCCATGATCGTCTACGTTCTTAAAGGACACGGTGCATTTAAGAAAATGACATATTTATTGTTCTTTGTTTTTGATGGGCTTTAAGTATACTTATGCGTCTATGTTTGCCGTCCGACTTTGAAATATATGGGCTTTTTTTTTATTTAAAAGCGATTTGATCAAAGATATTTTTTAATATCTACAATTTATTTATATTTTTATATGCACTATTCACATTTATGTTTTGTATTTAATATTTATATTTAAATTTTATGTCTAATATTTACTTATATTTTTATAATTAATATTGATATATATATTTTATATTTAATCTTTATTTTATTTTTCTATATCTGCAATTTATTTATATTTCTGGTAGAACATGATACGTAAAAGGTATAATGGCATAACATGATTTCATTATATTGTTACTGAGTAGTTTAAACCTCTGACCAAATAGCTAATTTAATCTGTCTCTGAAAACATAGAGATCGAACTGAAAGTCCTCAATTTGGCTTAATCTCTATGCCTTCAGGTGAATCTGGAAGCTATATATGGACGTCAGGCAGCATCCGTTACCGCGACGTAAATGAATAGCCTTTTCCTTAGGTATAAATCTATTTCTGTAGCTTTCCATGTATGAATACATGTTTACACCTTATCTGTACGTCTAAGCGTCTGTCAATCTCTAGATCTGATGGCTGCTCCATAGCAGGATGAAAAGTTCACTCGGAAATGGAATAGAAATACCGTATGATCAGTTTTTTTCTAATGCACAAAATAGGGAGTCGATCTATAAACAGGTAATGTTTTCGAAGAGGTTAAAAATCTGTCTATATTTGTAAGATAAGATATTATGAGTATTACATTATTTACATTGTTCGGCCTGTTGTTCTCATTTTTCTAGCTATATTTACGGTGTTTCGGCCTTTGCACGCTCCGACCTATTTCAGAGTGTTGAATTTTTTAACTGAACGCTTTATTTCGTTTACTGGGAGAGATTTTTCTCTACTACACTAAAAGAGGTCGACTATAGAACTGTGATAGTGCATTCAATTTAGAAGTTCGGGTTTGTGATGCTAAATAAACAGATGAAATATTTTTTCTAAATTGTTATTGTTTTTGAGGGGATAAGTTTGAAGATTAAGTTTAAGTCAAAAATTGGAACGTTGAAATTTCACTTCGGTGATCAGTGAAAGTCTTATAGCTTAGCCTTAGAAATTCATAATTTACTGAAACTTTACAAATATAAATTTTATAGCACAACCTTTTAAAAGCCTTATAAAACAGCTTTACAAAAAACTTAGAGAACATCCTTACAAAGCCTTACAGCACAGACTTAAAAAGTTTTATAGCACAGCCTTACAAAATTTATAATTTATTGAAGCTTTAGCAATATAAGCTTTTTTAGCATAGCCTTAAAAATGCCTTATAGCACAGCCTTACAAAATTTATAAAGGGAAATTACACTGAACTATTTAGCTATATTATGATGTCATATGTTATATAGTGCGTGCGGATGTGCGTTATCGTGTAGAGGATATCAGCTCCGAACGAGAAATCGTAGAACCGTGTTCAAATTCCTGTTGAATTCGCTGCAGTCATTTACGTGCAAATACCATTGGGAAAGGCAATAATTCGTCACTTCTCCCTCCAGCTTTAGGTGATAGAACAGACTGGGTTCTTTAGCTTTGTTTAGCAATCAGTCTAGCGCTGAAAGTAATGATAACCTATTGCGAAAAAAAGTCTTCTGCTCAGTCAGTCATGTCTATTTCCAGACATGATCGCCCAGGCGTATATTACTTATGGCACTTAACTGAGTTTTAGTGCAATTTTAAATAAACAATGTCTTATAATTTGTGCCCAGTAGTATCATTGTATTGTATATACTTTTAACTACTTTTGCTCCTATTAATTATGATCTATTAAATGGTCAAATAAATCTTTTTCATTCAGTAGCCATTTATGTCATCTTTTATATTTGTTTACAATTTTTACATACCGGATACATTAAGAAATACACATATTTTGCTTGCGGTGATTTATAATCAGAATTTCGGTTTGAATATATTTTCCATTCATTGTATCTAATACAAAAATATTTATTTAGATTTATTTCTTGAAATAGTAAAATTTTGAAGTTAGTTTAAAAGCAAAAACATGCATAAATTTGTTATTTCTATCAGAAAAAACTAAATGCTGAAACATTGTTGAAAGCCATCAATCTAATTTTTGTTTGACTGTATCACATCAAACTCCATTGTTCACACTGCTTGCAATACTGATTTTTTGAAGAAAGTAAAAAATCAATCTGTCCGACTCTACACAAATATTCAGTGATCGTACTATATTTGAAGTCGGTTTATACACGACTATATTGTGTAGTATTCATAGAATTTGTTTATCGATTGCTTTTGTCATCCAGGGTTGATGAGAAAAATGCAAGGTATTATTTGTTCGGTCTAAGTTCCATTGCTAGTCATCTGAATATTCTTAAAACTGAAATAACTGAAGAGTGGGACGGAGGAGGAGTAATTGAACTGCTCAATTATTTATCAGCTCTATAACTCTATAACTCTATAACGTAAGAAAAGACAAAAATGATTAGAGTTATTATCTTGTATCCAAGAATTTAATTTCTCCTTTACTGCTCACTTCATTTATGATCACTAAATTGGCTGCTAAAGTCCAGGCTCAGGATCAGGAGCTTTCATTTTCATCCAAACTTGATCACCTCATCCATTCCCTATTGCCGTTTGGCTTTGCAAGAATTGGGTGGATCTGAAAAGAAATTGTGCAAATTAATTGAAACAACTGCTTTAGTTTTCTTGTTTTACCATACGGTCAGTATTAGACCCACTAGAGTGACAGGATGTAATCGATTTCTATTTTTCATCAGATTAGGTCAATTGCAGTGGTGTGCAGATATATGAATCTATTTTCGTGCTATATGATGAAATTTGTTGGCCTTGAAAAATATTACTTCATCCAAATTTTTATCATGACCAAATACCATTGTCTCGACTGTCTATTAGCTGTACTACGGCCATTGTCTAGGATAGACGTTACTCAAAGTAAGAGTACGAAAATTGTAACGCTGCACGAACACACTGTCAAGCCTTACAGAGACAACGCGTATATTGTTATTGTCAGCCTTTCAACTCAGTCATCTCAATAATGCTAATAAACAAACTGAAACCATGAACCTAAAATGTAAAGTAAAACGCGGTTGGAAGAGAAAAACAACACCAAGAGACGGCGTATACGTAATCAGGGAAAGAGTGAAAGATCTTATAAAGACATTATTCGTTTTGTTTCAATTAATTCGAACCAGTGTGTGATGGTGTAAATTTGTTTTAAGTTAGCTCTTAACTTGCCAGGAAGTGACCTACACACTTGATTTTATGACGTTCCTCTGCGGCTTACATGGAATGAGACACGTAGAATCCAATTATGGAACTGCAAAAGAATGCCACATACTCCATATATTTTAACTATTATTATACAAAAGAAACATACAACACGGAATATCATTAAACAAAAGAAATGATATTTTAAAATGTCTATAAAATAGTTTATATCTGTATAATAATAATAATAATAATAATAATAATAATAAAAAAGAACAAGATTTTACAGACAAAACAAGATCTTTCAGACTGATACAAAGCGATTTTACAGGGAAATAGGTAAAAAAAGAATTGAAGTGACAGTACCCCCCAGAATGGAAGAAGTCACACAGTTCTGGGAAAAGATATGGGCTTGCCCTAAAGAACTTAGCAAGGAAGTACATTGGATTACGCAGGAGATAGAACGAATGAAAAATACACCCGAACAGACATGGTCTGGAATTACAGAAGATGATGTTAAATTTGCACTAAAAAAAGCACACAATTGGAAATTCCCAGGTATAGATAAAATTCCTAACTTTTGGCTATATTATTTAAATGCAGCACATAAAAAAATAGCCAAAGAACTCCAAGAAATGGTTGTCGATCCCACTAAAATTCCTGCATGGATGACCAAAGGAATTACATTTCTTCTACCCAAGAATGGTGACACAAACAACCCGAAAAACTACAGACCAATTACATGTCTTCCGACAACATATAAACTACTAACATCTATTTTAACAAAACAGACATATTTATTCTTAGAAAGAAATGACATGATACCGCTTGAACAAAAAGGGTGCAAACGTGGCTGTTATGGTTGTAAAGACCAATTGCTAATTAACAAAATGATCCTGGAAAACTGCTACAGTACAAAGAAAAATCTTAGTACTGCCTGGATAGACTACCGAAAGGCATTCGATAGTGTGCCACATTACTGGATTTTAAAGACTTTAAATATATACAAGATATCGCCCGTCATCATCAATTTCATCAAACAGTGCATGTCTATATAGAAAACAACCCTTTACCTCAATCATATAAATGGAACCTATAAGTCTGATGAAATAAACATCAAAAGAGGTATATTTCAAGGTGATTCTTTATCTCCCTTACTATTCTGCATATCATTAATAGCTCTAACCAGTCAACTTAATAAGACAGAATGTGGTTATAAAATAGGCCAAAAGAAAATAAGCCATCTATTTTACATGGATGACTTAAAGTTATATGCTAAGAATGATAATGAGCTGGAAGGTCTTCTGCAAACTGTAAAATGCTTCAGCGAAGACATTGGAATGAAATTTAATTTGAATAAATGTGCTAAAGCTACAGTTTTACGTGGATCAATACAAGAAACATCCTCAATTAGCTTAGACCCTGCTGTAACAATAAAAGAATTGAAACCAGAAGAAGCTTATAAATACCTAGGTGTAAATGAGAGCGAAAACATTCACCATAAAAAAATGAAAGAAATAGTGCGTAAAGAGTACTATAGAAGGCTACGAATGATATTAAAAACTGAATTAAATTCACAGAACAGAGTTATGGCCATTAATAGCCTTGCAATCCCAGTTGTCTAATATAGCTTCAACATCTTAAACTGGACTCTAAACGACATCAGGCGAATGGATGCTAAAACAAGAAAGCTTCTTTCTAAGCATAAGATGCATCATCCAAAGGCTGATGTAGACCGTCTATACATACCCCGTAAAGAAGGTGGAAGGGGTCTTATTCAGCTGGAATTGTCATACAAGACAACAACTATTGGCTTACTAACATACATAGAAACAACAAAGGATTGGATGATACAATTAGTAAGGCAACATGAAGAAAGAAAGAAAAAATATTCAATAATAAAAGAAGGCAGTAAATACAAACAAGATTTACAGTTAGCAGATTCTGTAGAAAAGTAAAACAGAAGCCAAGAACCAACTATTGCGGCAAAAAATATGAAAATGAAAGCC
Organism: Ascarosepion bandense; assembly: GCA_037127315.1. Lineage (NCBI taxonomy): Eukaryota > Metazoa > Mollusca > Cephalopoda > Sepiida > Sepiidae > Ascarosepion > Ascarosepion bandense. The sequence continues at coordinate 4,385,601 of JBBBDQ010000515.1, forward strand.
AAAGATAAAGCTCTTGAAAAGATGAAACAGCGCTGGCAAGACAAACCTCTGCATGGCCAATATCCAGTACGTGCCAATAAATCCAATGTTGACAAAGTTAATACTCATCGATGGTTACGTGCATCTGGATTAAAGTCTGAAACTGAAGGATTTATACTTGCAAAGTCTTTTCACGAGAAACTTTCAGGCAAATATTATGCATAATAATATGGATCCAAAATGCAGGTTTTGTGATAAACACCAAGAAACAATAGACCACCTAATCTCAGGCTGTTCTGTGCTTGCCCCAAACGAATATAAAAATCGCCACGATAGAGTTGGGCAATATTTACATTGGACAATGTGCAAACATTATGGAAAAGCTGTAAACAAACACTGGTATGAACATCATCCAGCACCGGTTACAGAAATAGAAGATGTAACCATTCTATGGGATTACACCATCTACACAGACAGAAAAATTGAAGCAAACAGGCCAGACATTATTGTTAAAAACCAGAAGGAGAAAACTTGTCTATTAATTGATATGGCTTGTCCAGCGGATTGTAACATAGCAATCAAGGAATTTGAAAAACTGTCAAACTATAAAGACCTGGAAATTGAAATAGAAAAAATGTGGAAATTGAAAACAAGAGTTGTGCCAGTGATAGTAGGTGCACTTGGAATGATAAAAAATGGAACAAAACAACACATTGAAAGAATCCCTGGAAACCCCAGCTTAAGAGATATACAAAAAATTGTCTTATTAAGTACAGCCCACACACTAAGGAAAACTTTATCTATGTAATGCTGGGGATGATAGGGAAGATAGAAAAACATGAAATGGAGCCATAACAACACGCCACTACCTGCCTTAGGTCTCCCCGCAGACTTGGTTGGTAGTGAGACCAAAGCAGAAATCGAAATATGATGAAAAATGACATAATAATAATAATAATAATAATAATAATAATAATAATAATAATGACATTTGTTTATATATCTGAGATGATGTATTGTAATTAATTAAATTATTTACATTGTTCGGACTCATGTCCTCATCTTTATTGGTAAATTGACGACGTTTCGTTGCTGTACGCTCCGAACTTCTTCAAATGACTGGAATTTCAAACTGAACCCTTTTTTCGTTCAGGGGGGCAGATTGTTCAAGCCCATGTGTCTACATCATTTGCTATTAAATCAATAAACAAAGGCATTCAAATGAGAGTATACTGCATTCAAATTGAATATTAGAGCATTCAAAAAATTGGATGACTTGTTTTTTTAAGTTGAATGCTACAATTTTTAATTTGAATGCCGTAGTTTTTAAATCGAATGACAAATAATGTAGAGAATAGTAAAAGAGTAATGGAGTGGTACGGGGACCCAACAATTTTTTAGTAACGAATCGTCTGTACGAGATCCCATTGAGGTCTGGGTTGGGTTTAAATCCCAATAGGCACCCAAAGCATGGGGCTTTTCTGAGGAAACACCTGTTAATCGTGGTCGGTGGAAATTCTGTCTGCTCGGAGATGATCAGATATATACTAATCAAAGACCACATGAATAGTATAATCTTTCTTACTGACATCGTAGTTCTTTTATTGTAATTTTAAAGATCATTAAAAAACTATCAATATACAAGTATCTTGAAGTAAAAATCTAATTTGGCACATGAAAATACCAAAATTCTAGTTGGGGCAAGAAAATGCTTCCTCTTCTACAAGTGTTTACCTGCTGAGCATAATGCTAAGGCCATAAAGATTGTAAAGCTTAAGAAAAAAAACTCTGTCGCAGAATGTTTTAATAATCGTCTCACCCCAAGCAATGCAAAAACTCCATCGGTACTTATGGGGCTACACACACAGAGAGAGAGAGAGAGAGAGAGAGAGAGAGAGAGAGAGAGAGAGAGAGAAAGTGATAGATAGATAGATAGATAGAGAGAGAGAGAGAGAGAGAGCAACAATAACATGGTACAAAGGATATAGGTGATAGAATAAAAAAGATAGAAATCGTGGCGATAGAATATGAAAACTGACATTGCATTTATACTTTTGGATATTATAGCTACGAGAGAAGCACGTATGCGGAAGGGAGTGCCACAGGCGGAAAATGCGAGAAAATAAACTGGGAGAATAGAAATGGTAGTTACATTTGACTATTTTGACAGTAAAAGGTGGTACCTAGATGCCAGTCTAATATCACGAGTAAATTAATGTGATCGGGACACCAGGAAAAAAGTTAATCAGAGCAGAAGCCGTAAAAATACAGCGTTGTACGTTCCGGCCTTCTTCAGGTACTAGGAATTTCAAACCGAACCCTTTATTACGATCACTGGGGTATATAAACTCTATTCCTTGCATAGTAGTGCCTCTTTTGTTAGTCATGAGTTATCTCCCTCTAACCCTGTAAGTTGCTTGTTTACCACTGCTGTAGCCTGGTATTAAACTCACAATTCTTTGGGTCAAGTCACAAGAACTAACAACGTCTATATCTACTAGCTCATGTGTCCTTAAGGAAAATACTTGTAGAAGAAACAGAGAGAAGCCCTGTGTGGGTTGTTCAAATCACTATTTCCCAAGTTATCTTTGGGCCGTTAATATTTAAAGGCTTACACTAAGAAAAACGTAACGAGCCCTAGTTTACCGTCGCTTTAGAAGATTTCCCTGCTTTTTGATGCAATTATTTTGTAAAAGTAATATTTATTTGAATACTTGACGAGGAACACGCGTAATGCAAAATCTCGGGAGTAAAAGGTAAATCGAGTGGAAAAAGAAAGTTTAATAATAATAATAATAATAATAATAATAATAATAAACAAACACTGGTATGAACACCACCCAGCACCGGTTACAGAAATAGAAGATGTCACCATTCTATGGGATTACACCATCTACACAAACAGAACAACTGAAGCAAATATACCGGACATTATTGTTAAAAACCAGAAAGAACAAACTTGCATATTAATTGATATGGCTTGTCCAGCAACCAAGGAATTCGAAAAACTGTCAAAATATAAAGACCTGGAAATTGAAACAGAAAAAAAATTGGAAATTGAAAACAAGAATCGTGCCATTGATAGTAGGTGTACTTGAAATGATAAAAAAATGAACAAAACAACACATTGAAAGAAACCCTGGGAACTCCAGTTTAAGAGATATACAAAAAATTGTCTTGTTAAGTACAGCTCACACACTAAGGACAACTTTGTCTATGTAACGTTAGGGATGTTAGAGGAGATAGAAAAAACATGAAATGAAGCCATAACAAGACACCACTACCTGCCTTAGGTTTTCCCACAGACTTGGTAGGTAGTGCGACCATAGCAGAAATCGAAATATGATGAAAGATGACAACATAATAGTTATAATAATCCAAAATGCAGGTTCTGTGATAAATACCAACAAACAATAGATCATCTAATCTCAGGATGTTCTGTACCTGCCCTAAATGAATATAAAAATGGTCACGATAGGGTGGGGCAATCTTTACACTAGATGTGCAAGCACTTTAGAAAATATGTAAACAAACACTGGTATGAACATCACCCAGCACCATTCTATGGAATTACACCATCTACACAGACAAAAAATTTGAAGCAATTAGGTCGGACATTTTTGTTAAAAACCAAAAATAATTGTAACATAGCAACCAAGAAATTAAAAAAATCTATGAAAATATAAAAACCTGGAAACTGTAATAAAAAATGTGGAAATTGAAAGCAAAAATACTAACAGTGAATGACCATAAAGGAACAAAACAATACAATGAAAAAATCACTGAAAACACAAAAATCAAAAAAAAAATTGTCTTGATAAGTACAGCCCACACCCTAAGATGAATTTTGTTCATGTAACGCTTGTGACGTTATGGAAGATAAAAACAGTTGAAATGTAGCGATAACAACACACCACTACCTGTTTGAGGTCTTTCTGTAGACTTGGTAGATAGCGTGACCTTAGCAGAAATCGAAATATAATGAAATTTGTGTTATAATTATAATGATAATACATATAAAATAATTAATGCATTCTTTTCCCGCGGATTTGGCTTCTATTATAACGTTTTACACTTGACGTCACTTATACGATACGTATGTCTTTGAGTTAATTTAAATTCTAGCATTCTAAAATGTAAGGATTTAACTTGTTAGATATAATTATTCATGTCTGTAAATAGATGTAAATTATATTTGTTACACATTTATATCCTAAGGTTTATTTAAAATTGCCATATTTATATAAGAGTAGATACTGCTAACATTATTGGATAAAAGCATAAAAATAAAAATAATATAAATTGGTTTTATTATATTTTATCGTAAAAAAATTAATCTGGTTTAATTTAAGTATTATAAGTTAATAAACGTTAAAAAAGTTTTCCTCGTTTTTTTAAAACAAATAAATTCAAAGATTTTATGCCATAGATTAAGTTATCTCAGCATTTTTCACGCTAATGGTAGGCAAAAGGGGTTCTCTCAGACAATTAAAAATAGAGCTGTTTCGTTTTTGAAGCGTTAAAATGAACAATCCATTCCTTGTCCCAGTTAACAAGAGATTGTCGTTTATATTTTAGATCGGCTGACAATTTGATATTATCGAACCGCTGATCCATGAGGCGAAATTTATTATTAAGACAGAAGTTACAACAGATGATACTTACTGCCTAACTATGTTGTATAAATATCTTGGTCGGTGTGGAATAATACTAAAAATCATTCATGATTGCGAGTGAAAATGACATGATTTTGCCGAACTGTTCAATAATATCTTAGCGTGGAATTTTTCCAGGAAGTATATTTTGCACTCGGCAACGCAGGGAGATGTCACTGGATGTGAAAACGCAGATGGTAAATGAATATTACTTTGACAAACCGGGGTCAAAAAGGTTAGCACCTGAGACGTGATATAATGCACCGAAGTGAGAAGTGTCAGGCGTCAAAATGGGGACAACTATTTAAGTGATGTCCGTTGTCACAGACAGTGTAGAGTTGAGTCATGTAAAAGATATTTGTATATTTTATATATACGTGTTGATGTCCGTCAAAGTTAAACAGATCGTCGATTTTATAATCGTGAAAATTCGGGTTCAGTTTATATGTTTCGTCATTTTGACTGATAAGAATTTCAGCCATTTTAACAGTGAAAAAGCTCGTCGATTTTATCGAAAAAACAAGCAATTTGTGAAAAAACAAGCAATTTTGCTTGCAGTTTATTTTGTCGATTTATCTTGCGAAAAGATAATCAACACTTGGTTTGAGCGTATTCTCGCCGAATAAGTGGCAGTTTATTTTCGTCGTGGAAAAGCAGAAGTGGTTTTGATCTTCATCGTCGTCGCAGTCATCATCGTTAATTCCAAGAAGCAGTATATATAATTTCTAAACATATATTGTTAAATATAACAGACAGTTTGGTTTAGTTGTTACCCTAATATTAAATGTATGTTTTCAGTATACCAGCAAATACAATCATGTATTTTTCATTTACATTTTTAACCATTTATTAAATTCCTCTTTCTTTCTCTCTCTCTCTCCACACACACACACACACACACACACACACACACACACACACACACACATCTATATATATATATATATATATATATTGATCCCACGGCATGTATCTGAAATAGCCAATAAGCCGGAGAATTAGGTGAAGGTGTACCAATGTTGCTTCATAAGTAGCTGCTCTAATTGGATAGAACTCGTCAGTTTGTGAAGGAAGGAAACCTTTGATTTTAAACCAATCTTTCTTTGCTTTTATATCTAAACACGGAACATACTAAGTGAAGCTCCGAAGGTGTTTAGCCATCAACATTGGAAATCCTTCGGCAATTTCTGCAGCCAAGTAGGCTCCAAATTCCATGCCCTCTATTTCTTTGGATATTCTTGGTCAAGAGCGGATAACTGTAGTCTGAGCAATGCACAACCCACATATGCCATCGCTTAGGATTTGCACAGTGAAGAGATTACTTTAGTCTCACTAACCAAAGCACTGCATGTTGACCAAACTTGACGTTCCCTTTATCTTGCGAGATAAGCGGATGCCTACTTACTTAGGGTGAAGCTAGATATCTGACTTTTCATGAATTTCCTTTAAGAGGAAACAAATATTGATCGTAGAAGAGTGAAATTACTCATTTCAGAGTTATAATGAATAAGACATCTGACTCCTGCTCTGAAAAGAAACTTTCATCTTTGCTTCTGGAAAAGCCATTCGAAACATTGATTTAGTTCATCGACAAACTGAGGCAAATTAATTCTCTGCTTTTAGACTCCATCATACGTCCCTACAAATAAATATACTTTGGTGACTTTTTATATGAGCACGATATAAAAGTGTAATTTAGAAAAAAAATTAAATAAATGTTGTGATAGATAAATTGTGGTCTGAAAAAATGAAAATAACATTGACGTCTAATTTTAAAAGATATACTTACCAAAATCACACAATAATTATTTCTTGAAAAACTAAAGAGTACATTTTTTTCAATAAAATCGTCATTGTCTTCAACCACCGACACCAGATGAATTTAGAATCTCTTGCAACTCTTTTGGACAGTCTTCTTAATTTGGTGAATGCTACCAATATCATTACCGTCTAGTCATCTTTGATGTTACAAGAAATTTTGTTGGTCAACTGAGCCACACACATAATAATCAAGAATTTGCAGTCTGGGCTGTTAGGTGGCCCGATATGTCTGAGAGCCATGACTAGATTCTCCTACTTCTGTAGCATGGTGCAGAGAGCTGATTCCAGACATAGTGTCTTCTAGCAGCCATCCTCTTCATCCAACTTACCTCTTGAAAGCATGATGTAGATCTACGTGTTGAGTATGAGACCCTCACCAACAATTTCAGGAGTTCTTTTCTTATCAGAAATATCAAATTGAATTTTACGAGCTGCTGTACCTTCGTAATCACCGTTAGACTCATTCAATTCTTTACTGTCTATTGTCCCTACTGTCCTCAGATTAAGATCAAAAGCAGTAAAGCAGGCCGTTTCCAAATTTCTGCCGGAGTGAATTATCTCATGGAGCTCTTTTTTCACAGACTGTGTCTAACTGACCCAACTATACTGAACAGTGGACAAAATCAAAAGCAAACATAGCGGATGCACGAAATTAAAATATAAAATGGCCACAATTTACCCATCGCACTAGGGTAGGAAATAGCTTGGAAATTTTAATGCCTCCAAAATGAAACTCCTATCCTTTAAACACCATAGAGAAAATGTCCTACCTGCGATCGGAATGGATAACCTTAGTCTTCTGGAGAACAACACACTATAGAAATTAACAATTTACCCATCGCAGCCAGTAGGTTACGCAAATTAGACAGTTTACAAGATTTTTTTCTTTTATCATGTTTTAAAAGTTATTTATAAGAATGTACCAGAATTGTGGTTTTGCCACGAAAACGGCATCAAATTTAAAAGATTATGCCAGTAGCTTTCACCACTAAAAGGGAAAAAAGCGTATTTATTTTGCGTCTCTAATTTTCTTCATAGAAATAAATCCGAAAGCAATACGCGACTATTTTGAAATGATCGATATTCATTGCTGTGCCTCCCAAAATATTTTGCGCCGATTCGATCTAAAAGCAGTGGAAAAGAATTTCTAGCTTTTCAAATACCCATTTCTCTATTGAACAGAGGAAACGCTTCACTGTTCAAACAGAGAAAGGATTTTTTTTATCTATTCCCGCTGATGATTCGAATTTGAATTATAGAAATAAGAAGGTGGATTGCAATAGTAAAATATGTTTTCTGAGCAAAGTATTAAGAGAGAGAAAAGTAATGACAAAGAAACCAGAGTTATTTAGACCCTGACTATTCTCCTTATTCTTGTTGTTTTTATCACAACATTTCATTGCGCTCTTTTGGCCTTTCTCAGCTGTATATCAGCTGTTTACCTTAAAGAAAAATGACAGCGAGTCAACCACGGAAGCAGTGATCAGAAACAAGCATTCTGCTGCTCTTGAAAAGGATCCCTAATTGGTGGGAAGGTACAGAATCCTGTTGTCATACAGCATCTACCCACTTCACCTAGAGCAGCACGACCTCTTCAAAGCACAATGTTAGCTTTCATGTTAAGTATGAGGATCTCACCAACAATTTCGAGAGGTTTTTCTTATCAGAACGATCAGATACCAGCTGTACCTTCGTACTGAATCCTCTGTACTGTCTTCAGATTGACACCCAAAAACTCTGTAATGTTCGTATTGGAGCTCCTGGCATGAATGCCAGTCAATTTCCAAATTTCTGACAGAGTGAATTTCGTCATGGTGCACCTTTTTCACAGACGGTGTCCAATTGACTCTGCAGTCGACAAAATCAAAAGCAAACAACGCGCATGCGCGAAAGTAAAATCTAAAATTGCGACAACTTATCCATTGCACTGGGGTATGAAATAGCCCGTAAATTTGAATGCCTCTAAAACGAAACTACTCTCTTTTAACCACCATTGAAAAACTTTCCTATCTGCCATTAGAATGGCCGACACTAGTCTCCTGGAGAGCATCACGCCGCACTTCCTTGGTCTCATTTACTTAAGCGACCTGAAGTGAAACTGTAGCTGCATCTACTAACAGGAAGGTTAGGTGTCGGGCTAGAAAAATTTCTCGTCAGAATCCATCTTGCATATTTATAAATCTATTATTCCTTCATGCATTGAATACTGTTGCTATATCTGGTCGGGTGCTCCTGCTAATCACCTCGAGGTTCTCGAGAAATTCAGAAAAGTAATTGATCATGACTTGGCAGGCCGTCTTCAATCATTTTCTTACCAATGAGATGGACCTTTCCTGTGTCTTTTCTACAAATATTTTTATGGCGATCATTCTGATCAGCTTTTTCCTCGCAGAACGGGTAAATTCAAGCGTGTTGCCAGACATGCATCAAGTTCCTACCATTTTACTACTGAAGTAGTTAAAATTAACCGCCACTTCTACCCGAAAAGTTTCTTTCCTCTTACTTTCCACCTCTGGAACTTCCTTCCATTTACTTTCTTCCCTGATAACTACAATCTCCAAAAATTTTAATGCAATGTCAGTTGCCATATTCTATCTTTTTGAATGCCATTCAATTTTTATCCTTTCTTCAATACCCCCTGTACCCAGTCTTTTCTCTCACTGTAACCTCCTGTGCACTAGTGGTGGTTCGGCCTTGCTTGGGGTGAAATGATTAAAAAACCTGCCGTGCTTGCTTAAAGGCCAACAGTATTCGTTTACTTATACCATAAAAATGACGGAATATTTAAGGATTTATCTATACAATTAACTATGCTGTTGATGGAAGAATTCTAGTCTTAAAATCATTAGAGGTAAAAATATCCAACGGAAGATCCGTATCGTCGAAAATTGACGGCTATATTCAAGTAATTTTACAAATTACATTGGTTATATTTTTTGTAGATGTAATCTAGGATTTTACCTCGAAAACTAACTCTATTGTCGCATGTAAGAATGAATTCAGCTTCTGAAATCATTAAAAGTAAAAATACCCGAGGAAAGCGAACAAAGCTCGTGCCGTCAAAAGATTACGGCTATATTTAAATTATTTAATTAAAATAATATGCATAAGCAATTTTTATCTTCTATATATTTAAATCTATTATCGCCAAAAATTGAGTAATAAAAATACTGCTTTTCTAATCATTAAAATTATAAAGATCGATGATTACTGCCGAGAAAAAAGTAAAAAAAAACAGCCTGTTACCATTACTCTCTAATATGATAACCCGTTGTTATGGTCACTGGAAGTGTATCTACTTACAGTTATTTGAAGTAAAATGTGTTGCCATAAGAACTGGTTATCTCATGTAATGAGAATAGATTATATCCTCGATAAATATACAATGTCAAATTATCATAGACTAGATATTTACTATTTTCATTTTACACATTTATAAAATAGATATGAATTTTATTGACGACCGTATCACGATCAAACAGCGTTTCTAGCACGGTCACCGAAGTTAAGCAATATAAAGCCTGGTTAGTATTTAGAAGTGAGAATTGTGAAATTTTGAAATTACCAGGAAATCTCAACTTGTATCTGTAGGTGATGTAACAGCCACATAACGTCGAAACAGTAGTTCTTATACGATTACCGAAGATATGCATTATTGAGCCTGGTCAGTAGTTAGAGGACTGATCGCTTTGGGATGTAATATAACAATCTGGCCCCACCCGAGGAAGGCTGATGCAAGCGAGGGTGTTTCCGGTCGTTGAAAGGAACGGATGTCGTTTGACCTTATTTCCGGCAGCAGCGGAAATAACTACAGAGGCAAACAGAACAGGTGTCTCTGAGAATTACGTGGGCGTGCGTGGGCGAGGCAAAACCGGAAGAAAAAGTCCCGGTTCTGGAAGATTATAAAAAGACCTCGGCACACGGATTCGCCAGTAGAGGAGCAACAGAGATCGGCCGGTGAAGAGAGACACAACAGATAAGACTACACTCCCGTCAACCCATTAGAAGCGCGCTCTCTCAATTCTCTGTTCCCTATTCTAACCGGCTCAGTCATTAAGATGCATAATTGGTGCCTAGTGACTTGCTGTTTTGAGACAACAAAACAGTTAGATGCGAGCTGGTTGCCACGGCGACGATTGAAATTCAACGGACTTAAAACTACCAGATAGAAAGAAAAAAGAAGACGAAAATAGAAGCAGCCGCACGACTATAGACATCAGCCAAGGTAGGTGACTCTTTGATTTGATAGTGTGTGTGTTCTGCTCTTGTTTATAATAAGTCTAGTTAGAAAAAAAAAATGGAACAGCATACTTTTGCCGATCTGACCCTAGAATTGAGAAATGTGGATTGTTCGGTGTCGAACACATTAAGGGTAGAACGGAGGAGGTGAAGGACTACATGCAGAGAGTAGTACGCCTAGCGGAGAGCGCATAGGTTGGGGTTGACGGGAGGAATAAAGTTGAGATATTTACCTATCTGTAAGTATAAAACATCTGAGTTAATGATTTATTTTTTTTGTTAATATTTTACCATATATGTGAAGTGAGTTTACTGGTATGTTGCTTAATTAATCTTACTTTTATTGAGTAAGTGAAATGTAAAATCATGTAAAGGAAGTTTCTTCTACTCTTTAAAGTGGATAATTGGATTAACTTGTTGATAACAATGTTTTCTTTGGTTTGTGCAGTGTTAGGTTTTCTTTTTTTTTGGATTTCTTTTCAATGACTGTACACTACAAAATGATTTACATTTCTATGTTTGTGAATTATGCTTTTGTGCAGGTTCCCATCAATTCAACATTCTCTGTGAATTTTCATTTATGTGACTTGGGAAATATCTTTTGAAGATATATTAATTTCTGAAAACTTTATATTGACACGGACAGACCTGCAGATTCCACAGTTGATCGGAACAAAAAGAAAGAACAACTGAAAAGTCTTGTAGACTTATTGGCTGATATGCTATAGGATTGGGAAAGAAGCAGTGGGAGGATTAACGATAGTTTAAGTGAAATAGTTAGGAAGATACAAACGTGAAAAATTATTAATAGTATCTAAAGCATAAAGTAAATTATACGTCTCTGGTTCAGTGGTTTGGTCCCCAATTACGCAGAACTTTCCCAATTTTTCAGTGGACACCATGCCGGTAGAATTGCGCGATATGGAGGAGATTCCTATCCGCAAACTAGTAAATACCTTGGAACAGATAGATATGGAAAGATTTAGTGAAGGATATGAAGAACTCCCGAAGAAGTTGACGATAGGAGTCATTGCTGGCATAGTCGGCGTTATGATAATCCTTGGAATAATAGCTAGGAAGCGGATTTTTAAGTGTGAAAGAAGCAACAGTGCTTCGGGAAAGGAAAGGGAGTTATCCGTTGTGAATAGTACTCCGGGGTCAACGGGTGTTCAACACTCAAATGTCTCTGCGTTAAACAGAGAGATGTCAACAAATCAGATATGCTTGGATTCGAATCCAGAGGAAGTAGTTCAAGGAATAGAAGACATTGTACAAACTAAGGAACTACGAGTCACGGGTCCATTTTTTTAGACTAAATTAATATAGATGAAACCTCTAATCCTCCACAAGTAAATTGCATGCGGATTAACGTTGGAATCAGGGTAATTTTCTTCATTTTCTATTGAACATTTCTCGGTCAGACTATGAATGATATGTACTGCAGATAATGGCCATTTTTCTGTGTTCAAACATAGTATGTTTGAAATTAAATTAAATTAAATGAAGTTACATGTGTAACAATGAACTCGAGCAGAAACACGCATGGTGTTGGTCAAAGGTCATTTACTCGATGTCAGTTTAGAAACTGGGGCGCGGTTACCGCCTATGATCATGTGGTCGTGCATCGAGGCGTCTACGCTTATGGACAGAGTCGAGAAAGAAAATGAACATTTTTAAGAACTTTGCCCAATTCTGTGAAAATGGATATTAAAAAAAAAAAAGAAAAGAGAACAATGAAACATCGAGCTGGTAGAACAATTTTCACGATGGACACGAACATTGTTGGGTTGCCGATGTAGGCTCCCCTATATATTTTTTTGTTGTTTTTTTTTGTTTCGGCATGCACATGTTTTGTTGTTTTGGCGTGCACATGTTTTATACAATTGTCGGCCTTGTGTGGCATGGGGAGGAGTGTGAGGGTGTTGCGCTTAAAATGTTCTTAGGTGAACATTTTGGAAAATGGGAGGGCGAGGAATGTAATATAACAATCTGGCCCCACCCGAGGAAGGCTGATGCAAGCGAGGGTGTTTCCGGTCGTTGAAAGGAACGGATGTCGTTTGACCTTATTTCCGGCAGCAGCGGAAATGGCTACAGAGGCAAACAGAACAGGTGTCTCTGAGAATTACGTGGGCGTGCGTGGGCGAGGCAAAACCGGAAGAAAAAGTCCCGGTTCTGGAAGATTATAAAAAGACCTCGGCACACGGATTCGCCAGTAGAGGAGCAACAGAGATCGGCCGGTGAAGAGAGACACAACAGATAAGACTACACTCCCGTCAACCCATTAGAAGCGCGCTCTCTCAATTCTCTGTTCCCTATTCTACACGGTTCATCGTCATTAATAAAAATATAACTTTATATTTTTATATATATGCGTGTTTGTTGTTTGTCGATATATAACAGGGAATACCAAGTGTAATTTTGTATGTGTGGGTGATGTAATGGCTGAGGCAATATAACTTTGAAAAAGCGGTTCTAGTACGATCCCTGAACTTAAGCAACTTTGAGCCTGATCAATATCTAGATAATTGACTGCTTGGAATTAACAGGAGCTGTAAGCTTGGATGTTTTTGGTGATCTAAAGGATAACGGTTACATGACATCGAAAAAGCGATTCTAGTATGATCACCGAAGTTAAGCAACGTATATCCTGGATGAATAGTGGTTCCTAATTGAAAGTTCGAGTGTTCAGTTTTATTTCAAATCAGGTTCATTATATTTACGCACAAATAACCTTGGGAAATGTTTCAATCCACTTCTTCTCCTTCAAGCTATGGGTTAATTAGTTATTATTTTTTAATTCTCAACAATGTAAAAAAAATGCTTGCTTTAAATAATCTACAAAAGGTTAATAAACTATAAAAAGAAAGAGAAATTACTGAATAAAAACATGGTTTTCCACATATTCTTTTTTATCAGCTAATTTCTAATATTTTGAGAAAGATAGTTGAGCAGCTTGCCGTCGCGTTTTGCAAAGTTTTGTATTAAGAGTAGTTCTTTTGCTGAATTAGCTGCTATCCAAAACTATAGGGTCTATTCTAACATTTTATTTAACAAATAGATGTAGGGAGAAGAGACGGATTAACAGCTTTACCCATAATATTAATGCAGAATTGAACCCAAGAGGCTAAGGTGATATTTGAAGTTTGTTCAGCAATGACACGTTCAACGCCGATAACCGTGATGATATTTCTCCAGCAGTGTTTCTTTTTTATCTCTTGTTATCTTCTCATCACGTAGTAATGTCAATATTCAGACTCAGGTGCTTGATCACAGCTTTATTCGTCTTATAAGCCTGGCTGCAGCTTTATTCGTCGGTAACAAAATCCGATGAGTGATTTAACAGGTGAAAAATGAATTAAAAGTTTGATTTCTGCAGGGAAGTATGGCTTTCGTTCCTAAGGACTTCTTAATTTCTAAACCGGTTTGAAATTAGTTTCCCTTAGAAGGTAACCAACTAAAAATAATCTTTACAGCAATTAGAAAGTCAATATTCGAATCAAGAGAAATAGCAATTCACTTAATGATCCATTTTTGTTGCAGATTTCCTTGTGGAACTAGAGAAATAGATTAAGAGTATCTCATAGTTACAAAAAGAAAAATGATCGCCTTAGATTTTGATTGCATCTCATCAGGAGTATGACCAAGAGGAAATGAGAGTTACATCCTAGTTAATCTCTTTCTAGATTATACGCTATGCATTTACAAACATAGTTTGGAAGAAAAGGATAATTATGATTTAAGCATTCTATATCTACAAATAGAAGGCAACAATGATTTTGAACAGAAAATCAATATGATCTACCAAGTATTCGAAGAAATATGACTCAAGACAAACTTTTCCAAAACAGAAACTATCAGCTGGAATTAGAATGAAAGCAGTAATGACACCTATCCTGAGTCCATAAAAAAATGAAAACATCCACTCTCATGTGTTCTAAGAATGAGGCTTAAAATAAACCTTCCCAAAACAGAAACTATGATTTAGACTTGTAATGAAAGCAGTGATGACACCTACCCTGAATCCATCATAAAATTAATGCTGTGGAATTAGTAAATATCAAACACTTCAAATACCCGTGTATGAATCAGTTATAACAAATTTAGCATTGGAAATAATGAAATTGAAAATAAAATAGACTGCACTAGAACTAGTTTCGTCAAGACCGCAAACTTTCTATAAAACGAAAACCTTTAACCTAAAAAATCTAGTGATGTTCTTAAATAGGCTCGTCAAATCGAGACATTAATATGGATGTCATAGATCACGTTAAACCTGTCAAATCGATAAACCGCTTTCTAAGATCAATGAACGAGTGAAACCTATAGGTCCTGGTGAAGACCATACTTCTTCGAACAATGTGGACTCGAGCTATGCAATCATAAACAAATATATATGCCAAATAACAGAAACTGCATTAATTGTACACTTTCAACAGTAGCAACATCTGAATTGTTAGCTCATGTAAATCAAAGATAAAATAATAACATAAGATGATGACATTCCACATTACTACAAATAAAAGCCTAGAAAGGTTAAGCAACACCGGAATGCCTGATAACAGCTACTAGACGTGAGAAAACCTATTTTCTTGAAAAATATTTTATAAGCGTCAACCAACAGTAGTTCTGATTGCTCAGTAAATGAATGCAAAAAGTTTCCTCATAAAGAACCGGGTAATATTACCATTACTAATAAGTACTGAATGTAATCCACACTGGTTACACTATACACATAGCTTTGTATCCATCTCAGCGAACGATAATGTTAAATAAAATCTTACAAAATTACTGCTGAATAGTGAAGTCAATCCTCACTGAACAACGCGCATTTTTAATTGATAAATGATTCAATTAAAATATCCGAACAAAGGGCCACGTTATATATATATATATATATATATATATATATATATCTTTAAAAAACTTTAGGGGCTGGTTCCTCACACCGAAACAAGGATATGTAGACTAGGTTACATATAACATTCTTGTACATTTGTGGCTAGTCTGTCTTCACTGTTTAACGTGTGTAGTAGTAAGCTCACTGAGAAGTGTTCCGTTTAACAATGGAAGGATATCGTGAGTAGGAAGATATGATTTTTACATACGACTGCGCTAATGATGATGAACGCATGGCGTATCAGATTGCGTTTCCAGACCGAAAGCTGCCGAGACATCCAACCTTTGCTACTGTTTATCGTCACGTTCCTGAGACAAGATCCGTAGTATTGGGTACTATGAATGGAAGAAGACCGATTGAATATTTAACAGTGTTAGTATATCTTCATTTAAGCATTTTTGATTAAATAACTTAGACGTACTGTGTGTATATATTTTAATTTTCATCCTCTCATCGTCACCAATACGTTTCTTTGTCAGTTATTTAAAATACCAAGAAAGGTGCTATACGCATTTTGTTACTTCTTTTTTATAGTTCTAAGTACATTCAATCTTGTTCAAAATCATCTTTAGCAGGTTGTTAAGAGATAATTAATGAATAGGTTAATTTTGAAAAGTTGTTAGTCAAATATATATTGTAGTTTAACCGTTACGAGTTTTAAGCATCTCTTTTTCCCATCTTTTCACTCTTTTCTTTCATTTTTTTTCATTCCTCAATTGGAGTAGATAGACTAAACTATCGCCCGGTTCCCATTCTACCCACGTCTATTGAACAGGTGTAGAGGCTCATCCCTTGTTCCCTGTTTAGGATGTGGTTTCCGGCTTTCTCTTTTCCCATCTTTTCACTATTTTCTTTCATTTTTTTCTTTACTCAATTGGAGTAGATAGACTAAACTATCGCCCGGTTCCCACTCCACCCACGTCTATTGAACAGGTGTAGAGGCTCATCCCTTGTTCCCTGTTTAGGATGTGGTTCCCGGCTTTCTCTTTTCCAATCTTTTCATTCTTACGTAGCCCCCTGCGCTTCAGTGGCATTACCGCCTTGCTTGGGGTGATATGATTAAAAAAAAAAATAAGACCGGCACGTTGATTTAAAAATTATATGGTGCAAGGAAGGTAACTTAATTTTTAATATCGATGAAAACTTCAGTTTACATGCTTTAAACTATTGTGTTTTTCTTCAAAGTTTATAAAAGTTATCCACTAAAAATCTCACGATGGAAAATATGTTCAGTCTATAAATAACTTGCAAAATTTGATAAGCCGTAAAAAGTAATTAATCAATTTACAACCAATAAAATCTTCTACACTATTTATATTCAGCCTATTGTTCTCGTCTTTGATGATGTTATTACAACGTTTCGACTGTTGTGTTCTCCGGCCTTCATCAGATGTGATTACCAGGATCGATATACACCAGATGAATTCTGAACTAGTTCATTAGAGCATTGGTTTGTGAATCTGGTAACATAGATATTGTGAGTTCAAGTCCAGGTCATAGCACTGTCCACTTGGATTCAGCAGTTTAAAATAACTTGTAGGTATCCCGGATCAATATACACCTCATGAAGTCCAAGCGACACAGCGACCGAAACCTTATGATAATAATAACAAAGATGAGGACAACAGTCCGAATGTAAATTGAGTAAGTAACGATAAGTGTTTATCCCATAACTTTAAAGCAGAATCGATAAGGAGAACAAGTATTTATTGTGATTTCATCATTTATCTTAAATATTTTTTCTTTTCTTTCCAGATGTTATCTTCTTATATCGAAAATAATGAATACTAAACGAAATGTGCAGCTTTAGTTATACATCATTAATTAGTATATAAGACGCGGTCAAAATTATACTGTCTTTTAAGCATTTAGAAAGAACCCTAAATTATACAGTATTTTTCAGCATATACGACGCACAATACATTATAGAGTATTTTTCAATATATAGAAAATGCCCTAAATTATACATTGTATTTCAGCGAATAAGACACCCACTAATTTATACATTATTTTTCAAAATATAAGAGACACCCAAAATTATATGGTTATTTTCAGCATATAGGACGTACCCTAAATTATATAGCACTTTTTAGCATATAGGAATCACTCAAATTTTACATAGTTTTTCAGTGTGTAAGGCTCACAGTAAATTATACAGAATTTGTCAAAATAAAAGACGCCTCAAAATTATACAATATTTTTCAGCATATAGTAAATTATAGTAATATTCATCATAGAAGACGGACCCTAAATTATCCAGCGATTTCCAGCATGCAGTTGGCACCCTAAATTATACATTGTTTTTCAGTATGTCGGACACACACTAAATTATACAGTATTTTTCAGCATATAGTAAATTATAGTAATATTCATCATAGAAGACGGACCCTAAATTATCCAGCGATTTCCAGCATGCAGTTGGCACCCTAAATTATACATTGTTTTTCAGTATGTCGGACACACACTAAATTATACAGTATTTTTCAGCATATAGTAAATTATAGTAATATTCATCATAGAAGACGGACCCTAAATTATCCAGCGATTTCCAGCATGCAGTTGGCACCCTAAATTATACATTGTTTTTCAGTATGTCGGACACACACTAAATTATACAGTATTTTTCAGCATATAGTAAATTATAGTAATATTCATCATAGAAGACGGACCCTAAATTATCCAGCGATTTCCAGCATGCAGTTGGCACCCTAAATTATACATTGTTTTTCAGTATGTCGGACACACACTAAATTATACAGTATTTTTCAGCATATAGTAAATTATAGTAATATTCATCATAGAAGACGGACCCTAAATTATCCAGCGATTTCCAGCATGCAGTTGGCACCCTAAATTATACATTGTTTTTCAGTATGTCGAACACACACTAAATTATACAGTATTTTTCAGCATATAAAATATGCCATGAATTAAGCAGTATTTTTCAAAATATAGGAAGCACACTAAATTATGCAGTATTCTCCACTAATTATAAAGTATTTTTCTGCCTATAGAATGCACCCTAAATTTAACGTGAAATATTTTCCAAAATGAAAACTCAAGTAAATTTCTAAATTCAGACTCTAATTTGACTTAAATCATAGGATGATCTAGAAAAAATAATTCAGGCTTCATGTGATATCACTGTACGAGTGTTGCCGACATTTGTAACCCAGTAACAACTGCAGCATGGTAAGGTCTTTAGTAACCAAAGTGCTTCCTCAACCAATCTTTTCTGAAGTTTAACCTTGACAGGGATGGACTCCTCACAGATCTAAAAGACAAACTACACATGAATGAATACGTCTTTAGCTTTTAACCCAGATATTTTAAGGGAACTTGTCAGATGTTCAGTCTACAGTCGATCCAGACACTGGTGTTGATGAAGATGATGATGATGATGATGACATACTGCAACATACAGCAAGTTAAGTAAACAGCTTTCATCGTAGCCCGATGCGTCCATCTAAAAGTGAATAAAACGTCTTTATGGTTTCTTTCCCTCAGCGTCTTCTCATGAACAATTCTACCGAAATTAATGTCTAAAAATACATTCTCATTCAAATGTACATCGATTTATCGGCTTACGTAAACCATTCAATCACCTTTTGTAGGTTTATTGAATTTTGTGTTTTCTAGACGATCCTCTTAAATTTAGTATCAAATCATGTTCTGAAGAGGCAAGATTTAGTATTGTACGATCAAGGCTTTTTATAAGGTTTGCAAGTTAAAGAAACATTTTTAGACTGCGTGGGGAACGTAAAATATATATTACCAATACAATTATAAATTAGGAGAACAGATAATACATTTGATATTTAAACGTTCACAATTGGAATATGGCACAAGACCGATTTAAAGTAGGGAATCTGAAAATCATGGTTTATGACCAAAGATTTCCCAGACACCACATCCAATGTCGCGTTAGTGTCGATGTTCCACCGACCCTACTCAGTGGGGGTGGTGCTACATAAAGTTGTAATCGCCGGTACAAATCATTTCTCATTTATTTAACGTGTTCACTCTGAAGGCAGCTCGTCCACCTGAATCAGATACTACACTCAGCTCGATAACCAAGGAGTGAAAAAAAAAAAAGAATAACTGGCTAGACGGTTAATAAATGCCAAATGTTTCCTCATAAAGGAAACGGCTATATTACCATTTGAAACTTTAGTCGGTTACGATTGCATGTGATTTTACCGGTTTGAAAATTTCCGTTTCGATTTAGCTTGAAATTGCTTTGAATAAAGCAGGCATGCCTCGAGCCAATTAAGTAAATTCTTTATCTTTGGACAATTGCTTCAGAGTAATAAAAGTCTGATGGCTGAATGAATGGACTGTCTAATGTATCCGAAATTACTAGAGTCTTTGGATTCCACTAAAGCTATATTCTCGGATATTGAAGGCATAAATAATTACAGTCCTCAGCATTGCTACAAGTTACAAATACAACTATGGATTGAATAGAAGAACATAAATCCGCCAAAACCTTATAGACATTCATTTAACCAAGGTCCGCTTTGCTACAATTATGGCTGAAAGCAAATGTAGCTAACTAACTTACTTTTGCAATTCGGATTTCTGGTTTCGTTGTAATGAAGTAGTGTAATCGATCACGTTTACAATCTAAGATTTTTTTTCTGTCAACTACAATTTTCTTATTTGTAAGAGTTTTCTCAGAAATACACATGGTTGTCAGCAAGTTATACAAGCACTATAATTGAAACATGTGCATTGTGGTGCAGTAGATATCGGCTCTAAACGAGAAATCGAAAAGCCGAGTTAGAATTCCAGTCGAAATCGTTGCATTTACTTACGCGCAATTCCCTTGAGAAATGTATTAATCCATCGCTTCTCCCTCTAGCTATGGGTTAATTGGAAGTACATATTAGGTTCTATAGTCTTTGTTGGCAACCAGGTAGAAACTATTAGCAACCTAACGCATGAAAATCTTTTGCCCATTTAGTCATATCTATTTTGAGACATGATCGGCCAAGTATGTATCACGTATGGCACTTAACTGATTGAATTGAAAGAAAGAAAAAACGAAAATTAAACAGAATTACTCACATGCTCATGAGATGAACAAAAAAATGAAGGAGATTTACAAAGCCACAACACAGCTTTTAGCGGCATTATTTAATATATATATATATATATATATATAGGATTCCAGCTAGAAAACTAGCAATTTTATGTTATATATATATATATATATATATATATATATATAGAGAGAGAGAGAGAGAGAGAGAGAGAGAGAGTGAGAGAGAGAGAGATGGACAAACAGACAGCTCGTCATGATAAGAGTGATTGATAGTGGCTTGGGATTGAGGAATCGGAGTTGGGATTCCTGTTGAGTTCATTAGAGTCTTTCTAATAGAAAATAGCAGGTCCTACAGTTTTGGCTGGTGAACAATCTAGTAGAAGGACAACTGGGAATTCAAAATTTGCCGGGTGTCGTTTAGGGATCCTGTTGTACACCAGTTCATTCTAGTCTACAGTAGCCTTCTCCACTATAATTAAATGATATGACTGTTTGTGCTAATAAGTGAGCTGCTTGGTCCTCATACACCGAAAAAGACGAGAGTCCAGTATGTATATATATATATATATATATATATATATATATATATATATATATATATATAACATATTAATGATTATCCACGTATACTGTCTTACTATGTATAATAAAAAGTTTTTGATTTTTTAAAAAAAAAAAAAAAAAAACGTACTTTTTTAAACAGTATTTGTTTATTTTTAATGTAGTTTTATATTTCAAACCGTCCTCGGTTCTTCATCGGAAACAAGTGATTTTTTTCAAAATTAGAATTGGAAACGCGCTCTACGGCAGCGTCCGAACATTTGTTTGTTTACAACACGTGGTGTCGATAAACCAAGCAACATACGGCTCGTCCGTTTGTTTATTTTCGGTAAACCAGTTAACACACGGCACCTCCGTGGAGAAAGTCTGTTTGTGTCGGTTAAAAAATTCTTTGGAATATCCATCCTTTCGCTGTTTTCACCGCGTGGTGTCGATAAACCAATTCGCCTATGTTATGATTCAGGTTCTGAATGAGAAGTGATAATTCTGACTTGTAAGTACTGGTCGGATCCAGAGGTAGGGGTGCATAGAACTTGTTGTTCTGAAGTTGTGATTCTGCTTATTTAATATAGTTATTAGTGTCTAAGATGGTTATAGCTCCGTCCTTATCGGCTGGTACGATAATTAAGTTTCGATTTTTTTAAGTATATAGATAGCTTGGTGTTTTGCTTTAGATAGGTTGTGTGTTTTTGTTTGGTGTCATCTATTTTTTAAGAAGTTGTCCAAGTGTTGACTGGACGATATATATATGTATTGTGCAATAGAAAATGTATCCGGCAAATGAAGTGTAAAACCTTACAATAATGTTATGGTCGTCAAGCCAAGGTATGTATTCCTGTTTGGATAGATACCAGGATTCATCATTGGCGGCCACAATCTTAACATTATAAGATATATAGATGACACAATCAGACACGAAAAGGAAACTAGAAAATCTCTTACATAATATAGCGAAGAAAAGTAAGAAACAAGGACTAAACATAAACTCAGTATTTGTCTATATTTCTGTCATGATGTATTATTTACACTATTTACATTATTCGGACTATTGTCCTCATCTTTGTTGCTATTTGTACGACGTTTCGGCTGTATGCTGCGGCCTTCTTCAGGTGTTAGGAATTTAGAAATTAACCCTTTATTGCAATCACTGGGGTATAGGACCGGAAGAAGGCCGGCCAGAGCATACAACAGTTTAAACGTCGCACAAATGGTAACAAAGATGAAGACAATAGTCCGAATAATGTAAATAGCGTAAACTTAAACTATAAGAAAACCGAATGCATGGTCATCAGCAAAAAAAAACAAAAAAACAAAAAAAAAACAGGAACCCAAATAACTGGGAAGTGTTCTAACAGAGGACGGAAAGTGCGACACTGAGACCCGCAGACGTGTTAGAATGGCCAAAGAAGCATTCCAAAAGTTAAGCAGAGTATTAAGAGACAGGAAAGTTTCGTTACGTGATATTTGTCCTCCTATATGATAGTGAATGCTGGACGATCTCCTCAAAGATGAAGGATAGACTCAAACAACAGAAATATTGTTCTACAGGATGATGATGAGGTTACCATAGAGTGAACATGTGAGCAACGACGAAGTATTGGAGAGAATAAAAACAAAAAGAAAACTTATACTTAGCATCAAGGAGAGAGAGTTGAAGTTTCAGGGTTAGGTAATGAGGAGAATTTGGAAAATCTGATACTCACAGCGCGGATAAGGTGAAAGTGGGACAGGGGAAACAGCACGTGACATATTTAATGGACTTGAGCAAATAGATGGCACAGCAGGATGTGGGTGAAATAACAAGAGACAATTTATTAAGTGCTGCAAGAGACAGAAAGATGTGAAGTGCCATGAACCCCTGTGTCCTGAAGAGACACTATACGTAAAAGAAAATACCTTTAGATGAAGACAGGTGGATAAGAATAACCTTACCTGAATATTAAATAAAGTGTTCAATTCAAATTTCCATGAAGATTACCTGGATCGACAGACACCTGAAGAAGGTCAGAAAGCATAACAGACGAAACATTGTGGTAATAACAACAAAGATGAGGCCAATGTCTAAATAATGTAAATAACGTCTTATCCGACAAATCAATCACTCAAGTGCCATACATGATACACGCTTGGGCGATCATGTCTCTTTCGAGACATGATTGACTGGGCAAAAGATTATCCCGCAGTAGGTTGCCATTACTTTCTGCGGTAGACTGGTTCTCAGCCAAGGCTATAGAACCCAATATGTCCTGTTATTTAACCCTTAACTGGAGGGAGGATGTTGACTAATATTTTGCGCGTAAGTGAATGTGAAGGATTTAACTGGATTTCAAATTTGGCTCCCCGATTTCTCTTTCCGATATCCACTGTACCACAATGCACATCCTACAAATACGGAGATAAAATATTTTGTATATATTATATGTTATGGAAATAGAGATGTTAAAAATAATAATCCGTTCTGAGTTTTGATGAGTCACTATATCCGGAAGCAAGGCTTCTGATCAGAAGTTTTTGAGGAGACTCAAACCACCTCTTAATTGCTGTTGTTCCCAGGTAGCCCGTGTGGTAGCAATTATGAGCAAATAGTTAACCCCGAAATTGGGATCAAAACACAATGAAAGTTTTAAAAAAGTATTTTTAAAGTAAACGTACCAGTAATACATTTTCTGTCAAAGAAATTACCAATGCTCCCGCAAAAAATTAAATTTCGGCATTAAACGACCGACCCATAAGGAGTTTATATGCTGCTAAACAAACAAACAAACTAACAAACAAACAAACAAATAGAAATGAACATTTTTTAGTTTTTGTTTTATACGTGCAAACCCAAAAGAGGAATTATCTTGGCCCCAAGAATTCTGCGCTATAGTGTGCAAGAAATTGTAATAAAGGAATCTGTAATGTATAGTATAGGCCTGTATAGCTTCAGTCAGTTTATCACTTCCTTATGGTAGCTTGCCCGTGCTTTTTTTAATCAATTTGAAACACGCGTGAGAGTGTCACGGTTTTCCTATTTTAATTTTCTGATAAATCTTTATTTTTCAGTTAATGATTGAATATGTTTATTTCTTCGACAATAAAATATCCATAAAAATCGCCTATTGCGTCATTAAAGTATTTCAGATTTACAAAATGTTGCACTAATCATTATGAATATGAATACTGGTAATTATTTTAAGAAGTAAGGGGGTACAAATAAAAAGATTTGAAATTGACATAGACGTTAAACATATGTTTGTTTGTTTCTATCTTTCTTTCCCTGAATCCGAGTAACGATATGTATTTTTCATGTAATGAAATCGGAAGAGTTCATTATTTATGAGATTTGGCAGGGCGTAAATAAGAGAAAATCAATCCGAAATACAATAAGATATTTCCTTGGTTGTTCTGATGAATTATACTGTTTGATACATGGATTTCATGAATTTAAGAATAGTACTAGATTGGATATTAGGTTTCATCTGATGAAATTGATGAATGTAATTTCTATTTTAATAAGTTCTTCTCTCGCAGTTGTCACCTGTGGAAATATTTTCTTGTTTTCCTATCAACAGTCAGTCAGTTAAGGGCCATACATTTGCTTGGGCAAAAGGTTTTCCTGTAGAATGTTACCGTTACCTTCTGTGGTAGACTGGTTACCAACCAATGCTATAGAACCCAAACTGTCCTGCTATTTCGGCCATTACTGAATGAAGAAGAGACGTAATAATATCTTTTTCGAGGGTATTTGTGTGTAAGTGAATGCAACGAATTCAAATGGAACTCGAAAATGGCTTTTCGATTTCCCCTTCCAAACCGATATCTGCAGTACATTCTGTCAAAAATTATTTTCAAAAATCTAAATGCAATTTTAATTTTTTGAATCATGTTCTTTTTATTGTCCTTTCTATTAAATAACATTGTTTTAGTTTCATTTACTCTAAGTTACCCTTTGTGCCTTAGGGACTATATCGCCTTGCTTGGAATTAAATGATTAAAAATGTGTTCTGAATGAAATTGTTTTTAAGAAGGACCGAAGTCAAGTCTCAAATACAAATGTTCTAAAAAAAAGTAGTAACAAAATACTCATTTGACCGACAAAAACAACCTAGGAAAACAGCCAATCAAATTTGAAATTTTTTGAATTTGCTAAACAGTTTTTACACTATAAAACATTGTCTATGGCGAAATCATTTATTTGATGGAATTTTTGATAAAAAAGCAAACTTGGAATCGGCGAACAAATGGAATTCGGAATAACGTTGTACGCTTCAAGTAGTGTATGAGTAGTCTTCGATTGGAACAGTATATTTCTTCAAACGAAAGCCGATTTGAACTTGTTCCAAATATGAAACAATATAAGTAGCGATAAAAAATATACCAAGAAAGCTGTAAAACCCTCATCGGCTATGACAGTACGTGAAGTAATTTCGAGATGGAAAAGGAAAATGTAATTATATTATACCATGGGAATTCAAAAGCATATCAACGCCTATCCGATAGAGACATACTACAAATATATACATAATTCGTCAAGTTTTGAAGTCGAACATTAATTAATTAAAATGCCACGTTCCTTCAGGATACAAGTGATCACGTCTCTCTCCAGATTTGTTTTGATTTTATTTATTAGCTGTGAATTATGATGCCTTCTTTGGGAAATCAGTTCGAAATTAGATTTGGAATTTAGAGTTTTCCTTTCTAGTTTCCATTAATAGCTAGAAGTCATTGTCCGTCACTTGCTTTACTGAGGATGACAGACTACCTTAGAATTTGAATTCTGGCTAACAGGTTGTATATCCGATCCACATATCTTTAAACAGAACGTAATCCTTTTTAACGAGAAAAGGATATATTACATATCAAAAATTGTCCAAATGACTTTTTTTTATGGATGACGATTGGCGTTGTATTAAATCCTCGAAGGTGGCAAGGAAGCAAAAAGTGGAAGAGAGTTCTACAAGCGAGAAAACAAACTATGAGAATAGAATTTATAGTTAAATCTGCCTATTTAAAAAATAAAATGATGAGGCCTTGCGATCGCTTAAATTCAATAAAAAATGATCAAATAAAAGTTTTACCATAAAAACAAAATTAAATGGATTTCAAAAACAGCAAAAATGATAAAAGGTTACATTTAAAAGACATAAAATTACCTCCTCAAGCAACCATACACAATATTACCGATATAGTAATAGAAAAAAAACCCCGATTCTCTCTCTTTATTTTAAACGAGTGGGCCCTTGCCGTTAAAAATGACTGCAAACCATTTCTATCCATATAGAGTCTAAAATGACGGCAACGTATATATTAGTGTGCCTTCTATTAATAATCTTATATTAAGACATAAAAAACAAAACAAAATACTCCAAACCCATGAGCGTTACAAGAAGAAAAAATATATATGTATATACTTCGACAAAGTACGCCACAAAAAATTGTGAGAAATGCTCAGCAACCTCGCCATATTTGGGAAAGATATTAGAGTAATCAAGAACCTCTACTAGCAGCAAATCACCTGCATACTGACAGGAAACGGATTCAGCAGATATACAAAGGGGCGTAAAACAAGAACGTGTCTTTTCACTGGATCTATAAAATTTGTATAGCGAGACTATTATGATGACTCTAGAAGTTATGCCAGGATTCATCTTCAGCTGCCACAATCTGAACAACATAAGATACGCAGATGGTAGAGTGCTGGCAGCAGACACGGAAAGCAAACTACAAAACCTCCTAAAAGATGTAACTAAATAACGTTGAAAGAAAGGACTACAAATAAACTACAAAAAAAAAAAAAAAAAACGAATGCAGAAGAGCTCAAAATTCTAATTGCAGGTGGGGGATACTAAAATCAAGCAGGTACAACAATTTAAATATTTGGGAAGTGTTCCAACAGAAGATGGAAAGTATGACACTGAGATCCGAAGGCGAAAGTAAGTTGTTCATAAGGACAAATGAACCAGTGGATATAGACGTTGGTTAGTTCCAGTGACTTGACTCAAAGAGTTGTGAGTTCCATACCAGACTAGAGTAGTGGTCAATAACTTTTAACTACCGAAAAAGCTTCGCACAAAGAATGAGAAGGATATACCGTAGTGATCTTAATAAAGGTTTCGGTTCGAAATTTCTAGAAGTGACAACGGTCTTAATGTCGTACGCAAAGATGAGGACAATTGTAAATAGTCTAGAGTGAAAAGAGAAGGTTAATACCTTTCCCGAAGGTAACTACGCGCAAAATTCATTTGTGAAAAATTAATTCTGTCGAGAAAAATTGTTTGATCTGTTCCTTCCCTGGAGGTTAGCATCAGCCATACACTTTTGAAAATCAACGTAGGTCTATAGTTAGATCCTTTGGGGACCCTTGCATTAATATAGAACATGACCGCTCAACACCTCGATCTGTTCACTTTAATATAATAAATAATGTTGAACTGGACTAATGAGAGGCATGATACATGCCCTGTTGAGTAACTTTGCGAGATCAAGACAGCTGAGTAGCCAAATATTGAGAAGTTCTTTTTTTTTCAATTTATTTGCATGAATATTTATCTTTTACTTAATATATATATATATATTTTTTTTTAATCATCTCACCCCAAGCAAGGCATTCCACTGCCACTATTGCGCATGGGGCTACATAGGGGAAGGTAAAGAGAAGGAGTGGTTAGACATAGGGAATGTCAGGAGGAAGGTGACAGATGAGTAAGGATAGCGAAGATGAGGGTTAGGCAGATGGGAAGAGTGCTAGATAGAATGGAAGCAGGTTAGTGTGTTAGGAAGTGTCTATTGACCTTACATTTAAACTCCTGGAGATTGTAGCCGTCGGGGAAGCAATCGTTTGGAAGAGAATTCCACAGTCGGGAAGTGCGAGGAAAGAAACTGTTGGAGTAGAAGTTACGGCTGCATTTTATCGGTTTCACTGTAAAAGAGTGGGATCTAGTTGCTAATCTAGTATCTCGTGCAAATTCGTATTTAGGGGGCACCAGTGATCTAAGTTCATAAACTATTGTGACGTATCCCGATCTACCTTGAGTAGTTCTTGTGCCTTCTATTGAGTGATCAGTAGTAAAACAAATGTACAAAGTGGTAAATATTTTTTATAATTATATTTATTAGTTATTTTGATAATTTTATTATACATTTTATTAAAATAAAATTAATTAAATCGGGTTCATGTTGAAAAATAAAAGATTTAAAAGTTATTCAAAGGATTGTAGATTTTATAATCTATAACTTCACAAATGTTCAATATATGCACCACATGTGACATAACAAGACAAGTCGGTAGACCAGTTCCTGCCAAATACGCTGTAGCATGTCTTGCGTAACATTCCCCAGAACTTCCGTCCTCGGAGGTTAAATCTCAAAGAATTATCAAAATAAATGAATGCTTTATGTGGGAGGTACTGTTACCCATGCCTGTCTGTGTTAGGTAAGAGGGGCGATTTTAGAGTAGCACTTTGATGCTGGTTGCGCATAAGAAGATTGAACACTGGCAACACCGCCCGAAATTTGGTTAGTTTAGGGTTGTTTTTGTCTTTAGTTTCTTAACTTTTAGTGCTGAAAGCTCATTGGTCCCTTTAATTTTTTCTACTTTATTTTTATTCCTCTTTTCTTCACCGTTAGGTGACCAGATAAGTCAGTTCTCTGTTGTATACGGAATCCCATTTGTATTTCGGGTGTGCATTTTTCATATTTGTTGATGGGTTTGAATGAGTGCATTTGAGTGAGTGGTTAGACGAATGAGTGTTATTAAAGTCCCACTTTAATTTCGTCCAGTTATCTGATGTTTCTGTCGCAGTTATGGATTGTGGGTTATATTTGTTACTAACACTATTTTATTTAGTTTCTTGTAAATAGCTCATATTGTAAATGCACATTGAGGTTTAGATTTTTAAATTGTTGTTTTATTCCTCTTGCCACAGACAAAAATTGTATATATTAGGAATAGTTAGATCTTCATGGAGATTCTGGAGTATCATGGTGGAAGTAGTATGATCGGTAAGTACAAGTGTGTTGTTTTGTTGTAAGGAATATTGTGGTGTGTTTGGGTCAGTGATTGTGACTAGCTAAATTTAATTATAAGACAGAAAACGACCTGCTTTTCTCCATAATTCTTTCTGGTCTTGAGCCAAATTTTTGTATTTATTACAAGAAAAAATTCCATTCACTTTGATGCCTAAACTTTTTGAATTTACCTACAGTAGTAGACTGGCATCGTGATTTCATCAATGTGTAGTTGAAATGAATAGATGCAACCGTAAATTCTATGCTAACAGTTTCTTTTCTCTGTTGTAGAACTCCCTTCCTGCTCCATGTTTTTAGCCCAATTTTATCTACAGAAATTTAAATGCAATGTCAATACTCTCCTCCTTAATAATAATTATTGTAATAAAATATATTATAAATGTTTTCATAATAATTAATAAATATAATTATAAAAAAACTATTTACCACTTCGTACATTTGGTTTACTAATTATCACTCAATAAAAGGCACAAAAGCTACTCAAGATAGATCGAGATAAGTCACAATAGTTTATATATTAATCACAACATAAATATTAAAGCATATAAATTGAAAAAAATGTTAATATTACTCTTTCCTCATTAAGCTCATTATAAACGTTTTTGTTATTAATTCTTCGACATCCTGTAACCCCTTGTGCTTTAGTGGCTTTACGGCCTTACTTGGGGTAATTCTGTTTGAAAAAAATGGTATGGATCCAAGAAAATTGTCAACAAGGTACTATCAATTTACAGTTGAAATGGAAAGCTGCAACCGCATGTTCTATGCAAACAGTTCTTCTCGCAGTTCTCGCTTGTAGAATTCCCTTCTGACTTCATGATTCCAAGCCAATTTGCAGAAATTTAAACGCAAATGTCAATTGCTATCTACTGTACTTCTGATTTTTCTTTTGTTTTCTCTCTGATTATAAATGTTTCTGTGCCTAATTCTTCCATACTCTGTAACCATTTCTATCTTAGTGGCTTTACTGCCTTGTATAGGATGATACCGATTTAAAAATAAAAGACTGATGCTATGATCTTAGCGCAGGTCTGAAACATTTTTCTCTGAAGTTACTATTAACTACGATGTAGTTATGTAGAAATTTTCTTTCGCTTAATATGGCATTTCCTCTATTAGTTATCTCCCATTATAAATTTCCCTTGTCAATTAACTCCCATTAAAATTTGAAATATTTTAGATTACAAAATACGTGATGCCCCAAGATGTCCAGAAAAGGGCCTAAAGAATCTTTAGACATCGTTAGACATGCAATTATTTATTAATAAAAATAAATAGAAAACGATTTAGATTATTATGTAAAAAGTTACTCGCAAGTGCTTAAAGCATTTCTTTAACGAACTCACTATTAACCATCACAGATCAGAAATATTTATTTTTTGAAAAAAAACGAAAATTTCTAGAACTTATCGAAGACGTGATGAACGGAACATCACCTGCGAGGGTTCTGACAAAAACGTCTTTTCTTGACCCTGACTAGTAAAACATCACAAAACCATGAGTAGTTCTGCAGTAAGTAACCAAAAGTTTTCCTACTTTTGATGGAATATTTATCGCTCTTTAGTACTTATGGCAAAATTGTGTTGATTTTGGCATACTTTAAATCATATAAATATATATTAAGAAATGGCTCGTAAATTTTAATGCCTCCAAAACAAAACCCTTCTTTGTTTAGCCATCATAGAGAAACTTTCCTACCTGCCACTAGAATGGATGAAGCTGGTCCCCTGGAGAACAACCCATTGCGACTCCTTGACCTCACACTCTCAACCGTCCTGAAGTAAAACGGCTACGTCGAAACCATAGCTGATTCTACACTAGAAAGTTTGAGTCACTGTTTCAGGCCAGAATGTTTTTTTCTCGTCAGGGTCTTGCACATTTATAAATATACCATTCGTCTGTGCATTGAATACTGTTGCCGTATTTGGTCGAGCGCTCATGCTTTTCAATTCGGCGTTTTCGATAAAATACAAAGAAGAATCTGCAAAGTAATCGGTTCTGATTTGGCATCTCGATTTCAGTCTCTTTCTCACCGACGTTTTCCCTCTGTCATTTCTCCAAATATTTCCATGGCAACTGCTTCAACGAGCGTTCGCCTTGATGTCCCATCCACGTAAGTTTAAGAGGGGGTGGCATCTACATCCGTTTTGTCACTGAAATAGTTAAATGTAACCGCCTCATCTACACTTTCTCGTACTTCCCACCTGTGAAACTCTCTATCGTTAACTTAGTTCCTCGATAGTTACAATTTTAAAAAAAATTAATTGCCATCTTCATAATCATGTGTATTTTCTACATTCCTTGGATCCGCCAGAACTAAACTTCACAGCTAAGACCGTCATGCCACTTATGTAGTAGCAAACTACCTACATTCCCTCCGTACTTCATTGGCGAGAAGTAAGTACCACTCAAACAACTTCTTCCCGTGAACCACTGCCCTTTGGAAAAGATTTCCAGGAGGATGTTTCCTCGACCACTACAATCTTAACCTGTTCAAATCTAGCGTTATAAATTCTGTGACCATAGATATAATTTCGCTCAGAAGTGTATTTATATTAGCAGGTGAAAGGTGTGTTTACATTGAATGAATATTGCTTTGAAAAGAATGCAGGCGCAGAGTGATAGACAAAAACGAAATCAATGTCAGAGAATATAAACCTTTAATGATAATTTGGAAATGATAAACAATATGCGTGGCAAAAGATATCGCAACCAAGCTAAACTCAGCTATATAAAAACGACGAGGGGAGATCGAGAAAGCCAGCTGAGAAGGACCCGGCGAGGATGTAGGGAAGAGAAGACAACCCCAGTCGGTCAACTGCTCTCGTATGCATGTGTGCTATCTCTCCGAACACTCCTCTACTCCACACCACGTCACCGAAGAAGAATAAAAAAATATAATTGTATATTTTTATATAGAGTTTCCGTGTTATCAGTGAAGATGATAGTCATTTTGATGATATATACAGGAAGGGTATATAATACTAGATTCAACAGTTAAGTTCACCTCCTATCCATATAAACTACCACTTAAGGAACTTTCTTTTTCGAGGGGACCCCGGGCTTTGTATAGGGTGAACCTTACTGCAAAAAAAAAAAAAAAAAAAAAGAACAAACGTATTATTATTATTATTGTTATTATTATCACGCTATGATTAATTTCAATACATATTTTTTAAATCTGCACAGAATAATTTTTAATCAACTTATAAAGGAAACGAATTTTGAAAAAATGAATTAATTCCAACTAGTACATAAATCTCAATTTATGGAACGTTAGAGGTGCAAATTTGATTATTTGTTTGTTTCCCTTTAAAACTTGCGTTTATTTTTTCTGTATTTGCTCTTGGCTTTACGATCCAAATGGAAGAACTTATTAACTATGTCTAAATCAACTTTTCTCATTTTCACAATATTTGCTATCTACGTTTTTCCTCTTGCTTATTCGTAGAAGTTATCTTCCTTCTATTCATGATTAATTTAATATCTTGATGAGTTTTTTAACTGATAGTGTCAAAAAAGTGTTTCATGTAAAAGAGCTGCCAGCTTACTGATTACAATCTGCCATCAACATTGCCAATTTTGCAAGACTGTTGCTTATCAAAATATTCTGCTTCGCCAAGCAAATTCTAACCCGTTCGCGGACTCGGATTTTATACGGTAAACATACGAGGATTTTTTTGCAGACTCTCAAAAGCATATTTTCTTCGAAGCGGAATTATGAACTAATAGTGGTTGGGCATATTGAACTAAAGAATATATAGGAAACGTGGACAGAATTAATTGACGTCAAGGAAAGAAGGGTGTGGAGCAAATCTTGTTATATTATACTAACCATAGGGTGATTGCTAGATGATAATTATTGCTGTAACTGCGGTCATCATTGAGATAGATATAAATAAATCACAGCTAAATTAAGGTCAACCTGATATAATGGTTAGTAAATACATATTATAAGTGAGTAATAAGTAGTGCATATGATCCTCATCGATTGTTCAGTACTATTGCTCTTGTAATAAGATATACTCTATAAGATGATGTTTAGGTTAATTGAGATCAGATCGAAAAATGGAATTAGAAAGATGGGTTAAAATTTTGACTAAGTCTGTTGCGTTTACTTTTACACGGAATGAAAAACATAAATTCTTTTTCCCCCACTGCCTATCAGCTGTGGGTAAACTGAGCTTTTTAGGCTTGGGTAGCAATTAGTTTAAGAGAAAGAAAACTCTGAATTCCAAATCGTGTAGAAGTCAATATTGAAAACCACTCTATTAATTTTCCTAGGAACCCATAACAATTCACAGAATAAAGAAAAGTTATGCGATGAGAGGCAAGATCGACTATTCTCTGAAGTGATATGGTAGCATAAAAACTATTTCGCAAACACCTGTTACTTACGTAACCGTGTGATAATGTTTTACTGGAAATACACTTTAATCATTGTTGGTTGAAACAGACCTGATTATATCAAACTTCAGTTATATTATCATCAAATAAGATAATTTCATTATATAGACTGACGTGTTAAAACGTACAAGACATTAATGCTCCTTCTTATTCTTTGATGTACTGTGTTCCTTCAGAACATTAATGATAATGACTTTTCCCAATTTCTTGTCCTTCTTAATACATTTTATCTTATTGTTTTGTTAGTTAATTACCATAAGTAACACACGCTTTGATTTTCCCGCAGTAGGTTGCCTTTATTTTCTGTGGTAGAGCGGTTGCCAACCAAAGCTATAGAATCCAATCTGTCCTGCTATTCAACTGATAGCTGGAGGGAGAAAAGATGGATCAATATCTTTTCCAAGGGTACTTGTGAGTAAGTTATTGAAAGGAATTCGACTGGAAACGAACTTGGCTTACGATTTCTCATTCCGAGCCGACATCCATTACGCCACAGCGCACATATTTTTTCGTAAACCCTATTCAGACAATCAGACGATCATTTCCTCAAACTTCTTATGTAAGTTATGCGTTTTCTCCTTTAGGCCTTCACTCTATGTGAGTATTAAATTTTCCAAGTCAACTTTCCTCATAATGTACCTTACATATTCCAACTTTGATGATAAATATAAGTATCCATTTTATTTTTATTTTCCCTAAAACTACCTCGTTAATTTTATGTTCAACTCATGTTATTCTCTTAATACCTACTTTTTCTTTAATTATTTCTCTTGATGTGTATCTTTGCGGTGGACCAGCTACGTAAGCTTTACGATAGCTCACGAATTAAAGTAACATTCTGACATCATATTTAAGATAACACTCGAAAATTCTGCTATCGAGACCCACGTCAAGCTTTTGGCAAATATAATCAAACAGAATTCTGAGGAGAAGTTTCTCTTCAAAGCAGGTCGAGTGTTCGTTAATGATGAGGACAGAAAGTTTGGACGAAAATTGTAAAATCATATACAAGAACAGTCATCTAGCAACGCAACAGCTCGTTTTTTAAACTGTTATGAATTCTCCCCAAATGTAACATTATTTTTGCATGCGGAAAAATATAACACGACAGAGCGAAAGAAATTATTATTAGTTGTATTTAATTGTTCCAATGTGAGCAGAAAGAAAAATAAGCGTAATGGATAATAAAATTGTTTCTTTGGTTGTAATATGAACACAGCTAATGAATTGTGAAACAAATTTCGCAAAATGAAATATTGGAAGCTAGCTGAGTGAATTAAAAGAAAAAATTGCAGGTGTGGGAAACAGATCACACGTAGTCATCGCATCGGCGGCCATAATTTGACAAAGTGGAAACAACGTACTATTGAAAGCCCTGAGCCTTAGATCTGGTGAAAATAAGTTGTAGCCAAAATATTGTTTCGGGATTGTCACAAATTTTTGATGAGGCCAAAAGGTTAAATCATGAAATTCTCGAATTTGCTGTGAACAGTTTTTAAAACCGAAAAATAAATGATGTAATCAGTTGAATCAAAATGAAGAAGATGGAAAGAAATGATGTCACCAAAAATATGGCTGTTTCATTGGTTAAACCAAGGGAAGGAAGTAACTCCGCCTCAAAATGCGAAGGCAGAAGTGATTTCCTTGCCTAAGGATCTCCCAAGAGAATTTGGGACACGCATAGAAATAGAACCCTAGAGAGCCCAAATCAGTTTTTGGGTTTCCAGTCGAGACGTAACGACAAGAGAGTGAAGGTTCCCAGCCGGGGAGCCACGACCGTAGAGACAGAGACTGTTGCCTCTGATAGATGTATAGAGACAGAGAAAATTCTACACCGTTGGGTGCCAACCGTCGAGACAGAGACGGTCGCCTCCGATAGAGCCCTGGTTGAAGATATAAATAAACAGAAAGAGTCCAGCTGACCGACCGACCGAAAAAAAAAAGTCAAACAACGAACCAACCAGTTGGGCTAAGACAGATAAGACGAAATACCGCCGCCATCATCCACCACACACAAAGACAAATCTTCAACAGTTTTCGTAAAGCTTTGATGAAAAGCTCGAATAAGACATTTTGTATCGTCACAAACTTGAAAACTCCGATTGAAGTGAACAGACATTACCCGTGGTCACATTGAATTAATGTGTGCGCACACAAACACTCCTAGCCACTGAACAATCCGATGCTCTCTGTTCCTGATATTACCAACCAAAAGCTTGAATTGATGTTAAGAAAACAAACACTGCGCTTAGACGAAACCTTTGCTCCGTTGTAGAGATAAGAGAAAGACGATTGTTATATTTTATTTCTTTTTTTGTTTGTTTGTATATAAAGACTTTTTCCGCAACTTATTCAGGCGTCATTCAATTTATTTTTGGTGCCGTTTTCATTAACCCAAATGTGCGCACGTCTGGTTCAACTTGGTAAAGAGACAGCCAGCAAGATTTCAGCGTGACTTCCTTGGGATCAAAATTCACAGCGTAGCGAGAAAGAACACCGTTGTAATAGCCGACTTCAGAATCTTTCCAATACTATCTTGTATAATTGACGCATATTAAATGCGTGCTTTTCCTGATGAAACAATCGGTAATTCTTCTTTTAATAGTCGGCTGGAGTTTGATGTTTGAATAAAACTAAATAAAATTAAAGTTACTTACAAAAGTAAAGTAACTGTATAAATGTAACTCGATGATAAAGATAAGATAGGTCCTAATCTCCAAAGTCGCGATATGTTAATTTAACATCAAGACTAGGATTCCTAAAAATAGGAAGAAGGTTATGTTATGCGATAGGACTTATGACCCTCTCAAGAGTATTAGATTACTGAAGGGATTTGTTCTTTACCTTTCTCATTTTTCTTTCTTTTTCTTTTAAATTTTTCTTTCTTTTTTTTTTCTTCTTTTTACGTTCTTTCTTATTCAACTTCTTTTTCATTCTTCTTTTTTTCATTTTCTTTATTGTATTTTAATGTCTTCTTTTTTGTATGTTTGTTTTTTCTTCTTCTGTAAATGATGCCGTTACATTACTCTTCCTAGTCCTGTCGCCGTCTTAATTATCGTTACAGACATTTTCAGCAAGGCGATAAATTTAAGAACTGAAATTAAATATGTCTTCTTACATTTCACCAGTTTACGTCATTCATCCGCTTGCTATACAGTTTCTTTATCATTCGACGAGATACACAGGTTATAAAACTGACCGTTATCAAGTGGGTAATATAAAACGAAAAATAATACTTGCATTACAAATGACTATCGTTTATGGTAGCATCAGGAATGCATTTATGTATGTTCTAAAAGCAAGAAGTTTGCTATATAGAATTCTGTAAAACATGGAATTGAGAATAATGTTACCCTCTCAATATTGCAGACAAAAATTATATAGATTTGAGATTAAATAGAACGGGGGTTCGTAAAGCATGGATAGTCTACTCATTTTCGAAATACGCAATTATTATTTATCCACTTTATTCGCATAATCACCCTACCTCACACGCTAGATGCGTAAATTCTATATGAATTTTTCTGTTTTTATTTTTATTCTTCTTAAGATAATGTATAGTTGCATTTTATTTAATAATATATTCAATATTATAAATAGGAGTAGATAGTTTGGCCCATCGTCCGGTTCACACTACTTACCGGTCTTTTGAAAATGAGTAGAGTTTTCTCCCTTGTTTTCTGTTTAAGATTGGGTTTCCGGCTCCTTCTAAAGTTTCTTCAAACGAATTTCTGCTTTGTAAAAATAACTCTCAATCTTAACCGTTATCTTTGCCACAAAGCCAAAAAACTGTGACTTGTACTCTGTAAACCAATAAATAGGTAGACGGATAGATATGAATAAACTGAGATAGATAGATAGATAGATAGATAGATAGATAGATAGATAGATATGAATAAACTGGTAGAGAGGTACGAACAGACTGAAATAAATAGATTGTAAGTTCCTTTAACGGAAGCAAGTTTTAGGCTCGAATCAGATCGAGACTTTAAAACGGATGCCATGCATGGCACCAAACCCGTTTAGAAATATCTAAACTGCCAGCTGCATATGTCCGCTTTCTCATACCAATGCCCCCCAAAAGCTTTGAGAGAGCGAAGCCTGAATCTCTTACAAAGACTATCTCTCATCAAACATTGTTGACTGGCGCTACAGAAACACAAACAAGGCCTTGTGACAGAAACCACGCCACTTAAGTTATTTTAATAACAGCTAGAATATGACACTTAAACCGAAGAGAACATAATAACAGAATCCAGTTGTGTTGACACTCCACATGACTTCAAGTAAAAAGTTAGGAAGGAAATTTCCATCAACACTAGAAAGAGTAATAGCAGCTATTGGGCACCTATTTTCTGAAAACAATTGTTTTTAAAGAAATATTTTATAAATTTCAACGAATAGTAGCACAAGCTGCTCGGTGTAGCCATACAAGTTGTCGAGTGATATCTTGTGAAGCAACACATTTGCAGGATGTTAATTTTTTGACAGCAGAGTAGAGTATCTTTTGATAGAAAGGTAGAGTAAACCTCCAATAAAGCAGGTCAGACGACGCTGTCAAACAAGTTCTACAGAGTAGAACAGATTTCCTAAGTACCAGGTCAGCTGACTGTGTAAAAAGAGCTCAACAGATTAAAGCATACCTCCTATGAACCACGTCAGGCGACTCTGTCAAAATAGGTCAGCAGAGTTCGGCAAACCTCCTATAAAACATGTCCGCTAACCTTGTCAAAAGAGGTTAACTGAGCCAAGTGTAATTAGAATCAGGCCGACAGGATCTGGATTCTTGGTGAATGGCTTTTAAAATGAAAGCTGACAGGATAAAGAACGCTTCTCTCTAAAAGACTGTAGCGAAGAATGTTACATACCAAGAAAAGGGCGCGTATTCTGCATTAGGGGCCGAAAATGGAATTTTAAAAAATGAAGCAAGTATTTTGGATATGCTATGAAAATAATATTCCGTCAATAAAAGCAGTTGGGGTTCTAGAATTCAAGATGATTTGTGTTTTTTCTTATTTCTGATTGATTACATACATTGGAATTTGCGAGTTGGGAACTGCGACTTAGGAACTGCGAATCTAGATTTCAACATTTCTTTCCACTCCTGATGCTCGAGTTTGGACTGGCGATTTGTTTGCTTCGTTGTGGAAATAATCTTTGAACAGGAATGTTGGTTCAAGCACAACGGAACTGATTACAAAGACAGTAGTTCCTAGCAGCCTGAACAAGAAGATAGCTAGTCCACCACGCCAAGGAAGTTACAAGTCGTCAAGAGCGTTCGCTCCATCACGTCACCTCAAGTTTTCTTGCTCGCCAATAGCCAGCACTTTTGAGAAGATTGCATTTGAATTCAGTTTGCCAGCTGCTATAATGTCGTATCTTATTTTTTCTTGGGTAACGATCCGACCAAATAATTATTTTACTTGTATTAAAGCCACAAACTTTGGACTAGAATAAGCGGCACAATGTAAAAAAAATCTTCTGTCTAGCCTTAGCTACAGCGCTACATTCGGTCATTGAGTGATTAATGTTTTCGTATAAATATTTTTGAAAAAATTAAGAGCTTTTTTCTTTGGTGTCCTGACCACATATATTTACGCGTGCTTCTTGAATGGCATCAAGATCCAACTCTTTTACCATAGAAACAGTTAAATAAAACCAACTCTTCTACTGTAATAGTTTCTTTTCTCGCACTTCTTTTTGTGAAATACGCTTCAATTTGCTTTCTTTCCATGATAGGTACAATCTTCAAAAGTTTAAATGCAATGTTAATTGACATCTTTTATCTACTTGATCTTTTATTCTTTCGTCCACATCCCCGGTACCTTTTTTATTCCTTCTCTCTAACACTCAGCGCACCTGTGGCATTCTTGCCTTACCTGGAGGAAAATGATTATAGAAAAAAAAATAATAAGGAAACGGCTATTAACAATACAATTTATGTTCATTTTTACAACCATTTATACAAACAGATCTCTTTAATCTTTTTTTCTTTTGTCACCCTTGCCTTCATTATATCCTGTGAATGTTTTAATTTGTCAAATCTGCTTGTTTCTTTCAAGCTGTAGGTATAAATGTCATTTGAATCGAAAAAATTGAATTATTGTGTTCTTTTAAGCAAACATTATTTCACGTTTTTAAAAGGTACAAAAAATCCAGTAACAAATATGAAAAAGCACCTTTTTCAATCCATTTAGTTGCATTCCCTGACACGAAAACGAGAGTTTATCATTTAAGCCAATTTAGCAGAGTTAAGAATTCAATTGTCGCCTTCTGGGGCTTTGTGATATCTTTCAGGAGTTAAGAAAATTAAAGCGAATTATTTTGTTCTTTCAAGCAAAAATTATTTAAGATTTACAAAACTGAGTCAAAAGTTCAGTAAGTTTTTTGTCACCAGAATGTAAATTGGGGTGTAATGCACATATGCTCGATTTCGAATTCTAGTCGAGTTCATGAAATTCGCTTACACATAAATAACCATAGGAAAAGGTATGGATCCGTCTCTTCTCTCCTCCCAGCTATCGGTTGAATATATATAAACTTGGTTGGTAAGTAGTCTACCGTAGAATGAAGCGACAATCTATTACGGGAAAATAATTTGACTTGTCATAATCGGTTAGGAGTGTATCACGTATAATGAACACCAATGAACACGATTTTTGGTGCAAAGAAAAACATTGTTTTTACCTAATTTGATGGTGCTGATTTCGGAAATGACCTCAGATGTTCATGGTTAGACATCGTTTTTTCGCTGTACTGAATTTGCTCATTTTTGGAAAAAGTGAATTTACAATCCTGGCTGATCGCAACATTTAGTTAATAAAGGTCGAAGAAACCCATTCATTTTTAGGTAGGCTGAGCAATTTATGTCAGTCATTTGAAATAAACTATTTTATAAGAAAATGTGTTTTTGAGTTAAAAAAAAACAAATCAAAATAGAAGTATCGAGTTTTTTTCAATTTATCACCAAAATTCAAATTATCTAATAAACTTTATCAGTAATACGCTAATACGAGTATTAATGTTCATTTTTTAGCTATCTAGATGAATTTTCGGATATTTCCGGCGATGTGAGTGATGAGCAAGGTGAACATTTCCATCTGGATTTCAAAACAATGGAAGAGCGCTACCAGGGACTGTGGAACAAACGAATGATGGCTTAATAGGGATGGTGAATCAAAATGACTTAAATAACATTGAACATGACAAACAGTCAAGAAAGAGAACATTTTACCATTTATGTTCACGAAGGTTTTATTTCTTCTGTTGGTTTATTAAGTGATTTAATGAAAATACTTGTTGCTCTTGGTATATTCAATCGTGTTATTTTAAAAACTGATTGTTATTGAATAATTAGTACTTTTGAATAAGAAGAAAAATTTTCCTTGGTTTAAACACGAATTGAGATATTTTGTGATTTTACTTTAAAAATATTACCATCTGTCAATATCATATATACAAAAAAATGAAAAATATGTTTTTTTAAACATTTACCATTTGTGTACAGCAAAAAGTTATCTAACCAAAAAAGTAAGGTCATTTTCAGATTCAGCGCCCTCAAATTATCTAAAATGATGTTTGATGTCTCGACACTACTTAAAACAATTTTTGTTGAACAGTGTTACTACTTGACTGTGTCTTTATTACCCATAAAATCTTTTATATGTTCAGTAAATTAGAGATCGGTAAAATCAGTAAAATATTATTAAAAAGAGTAAATCTGTAAATAAAAAATCAACTCAAACTTATACAGTAATTGACTGGTTCAATCGACGATAACAACAATTCTACTTTTCTTCAATTCAATATCGCGGATTGTTATCCATCTATATTTAAAAACCTCTTCCATCTGGCCTTTGAATTCGCTAAATTTTATTCAGACATTTCTAAAGAGGAAATTAACATAATTTTGAACTGCATAAAATCAGTTCTTAATCATGATAACGAATCTAAAAATTCAACTGTTAATTTTGATTTATCTATGAGAGCTCTGGATTCTGCAGAATCTTAGGATTTAGTTGGATTATTTTTTCTGTACAACCTCACGGCGATTAAAGATATCGATATAAATAATATGAGACTACATAGCTCGTGATAGTCAATAAATTTACTGGAGTTAATAGAGTTTTTAAATCTTTTTGGTCTTAGCGTAGTTATTAATTAGAAGTTGACTTCTAATAATTTCCAACCTTACATTAAAAATGATGCTAACCCAATTTATATAAACCTTAGCTCTAATCATCCACCATCCGTTATAAAACATATTCCATCATCGGTTGAACATTGCATTAACATGCACTTCTCTAGCAAAGAAATATTCGAAAAACAAAACAGTTTATGATAAAATTATTAGAGATCAATTTTGTGGGAAGATATAGTGACTCCAGAAAGAAAAATGTAATCTGAAAAATTATATGGTATAATCTTCCATTTCATCAGTTAGTTAATTCTAAACTGTACACTTATTAAATTTATTGATAAATATTTTCCAAAACATAACCCTTTAAGCAAAATTTCATATAGGAATAACTTTAGTTGCTCTAACAATTTAAAAAAAATATTAAATTACATAACGACAAAATATTGAAATTATACTACAATAACAATAGTAATTCTACAACAGATTTCAATTAACCTCATAGTAAAAACTTTTGTAATTGTAGACACTATAACCAATGCTTCCTAACTAATAAGTGTTTTACTAAATTCCTGTCGCATCTGTAGAAAATCCTAGGGTTACTAACTGTCTCATTTGTAGAAAATCCTAGGGTTATTGTCTCATCTGTAGAAAATCCTAGGGTTACTAACGTTTATGTTGGTAATACAATGAACTTATTTTAAAAATCATTTTTACAATCACCTCTCACCTTTTAATAATAAGGATAAACAAAATATTATATCACTTTTGAAATATTTTTGGAAAATAAAAGATAATAAAACACCTAAAGTTAAATGGAAAATTCTCAAACAAGCTATAATATCTAGATCAGTAAATGAATCATGTTTCCTTTGACTACAAGAAAAAATGGAAATTATTAAGTAAATGAAAAGTGACATAGGCATGAATCAGAGACATGAAACTACAATAAATTGTAAATATATTAAAGAATTAACCCTACAATTCTGCTAGAATTATAAAATCAGATGTTTGAAACTCCAGCAATTATAATCTTTTTACTGTGTTAATCTTACTATCTTGATAATTTACTTTAACTATATTATGTTATTTTATCTTTATTTTGTATTACAAATTGTGGTCTATTTACTGCTTTAATTGTAATTTTAAGTTTAATTTTTTGTTTTTCCTTTAATTTAATTTTTATATTTTTTAAATTTAATTTTTATTTTTTAAATTTAAAATTAAAATTTAATTTTTAAATTTTAATTTTTTAGTTTAATTATTATTTATGTTTTATAAAAACAAATTTATTTAACTTCTCTAATTTATTATATTAGCGCTAGTGATTTTATATTCGTGTTTTGTTTTTTAAATATCCTAGGTTTGCGCTTTATGAATAATTCCTATGTTTGTGAATGTGATTTTATCATTTTTTTTTTATGTCAAAGGATTTACTTTTATACAATGGAATGAATGTCTGTACCTATCTGTAATTCACTTCCGGCCAAGGTTTGAAATTTCTATTTCTTTGCCGCTTCTGTTGTCTCCCCCACCACTTTCTTCCCTCTGTGAATTTTCTCAATTTTTCTATAGTTAAGCCCAGACTTGGCGTGACCAATTTATATCTGTGCATATTTTACTTCCTGCCTAAATTTGGCGTTTTTCTCTCTTTGCCGTTTCCATTTGCTCTTTTCTCTCTTTGCCGTTTCCATTTGCTCTTTTCTCTCTGGTCTCTTTCTTTCTTGTTTTCCTCTTTGCTTTTTATTTCCTCTGGGTCTTTCTCTTTCCTCTTTCTTTTCGATCTTTTTGATTTCTCATCTTTTCTACTCTCTTCCCCACATTTTTAATATCCTCTTACCTCGTACGAAAAGATTTTAAAAAATAAAATTAAATCAGTTTTAAATTTTCTTTTCAAAAATAACGTTTATTACCATCATCATTAACTACCTGATGAGATATTATTCTTTCAAAATCGAAACAAAAATGTACAATTTTGTAGTAGATTGTAGTTTGTACATATTCTAAAGTATAATTTATATGATAAATATTCATTGATCTATTTTTATATTGAACACTGTTTTAAATTAATGTTTTGAACTTTGCAAATATTTTCTTCGTTTCTTATTCATTTGGAGATATATATATATATATATATATATATATATATATATATATATATATATATATAGCGAATACGTGACAAAATCAAGCTGAGGTGGCTGGCTAAAAGAAATTAACGTACTAACCCGTCGATGCACTGCTGTGAAAAAGGGAAACTCGTTTGTCTGGCAGCAATTTGATTTGTAATATCGAAGTCTCGTTATTTCTCTGGAAAGGGCAGGTTTGAAAAGAGAAAAGAGGAAAGCTACCTGTGAATGATTCACCTCAGTGTACTGTCGACAGCGAACGTTGAGAAAAAATTTTACAGAAACATAGTTTTGGATGAAAACGCACCCTGTGAAATCTAGGACCCGTCTGCGTGTCTGCAACAAATATCTAAACTTATTTATAAATGGAACTTTGTCTGTGTGCGTGCGTGTGTGTGTGTGTGTGTGTGTGTGTGTGTGTGTGTGTGTGTGTGTGTGTGTGTCCGTTACCTATAGACTCCGAAACGGCTGAACCGATTTTCTTGAAAATTTACACAGTTGTACTATAAGCGTCTGTGAGTGTTCTTAGCTTGGTTTTGTGTCGAGGTACCCACAATAAATATCGAAAATCGATAATAAAAAAAATCGGGCTATAGAAGGAGTGATCCGATTTTAATCAAATTTGATACACTCATAGACAAAGACATAAGAAATGATATTCAGAAGTTTCAAGGTTGCAGTTCTTACAATAGTGCAGAAAATCGATAATATATATATATAAGGCAAGATGTTTGTGTGTGTGTCTATCTGCTTGTATGTCTGTATTTTTTCAACCCTTTTATTTTAGTTTTTGCTTCGGGTTTGACTCTAAGTAGGTATAATTGTAGTTTTTAGTCTCAGCCATGATACTATTTACTCGGAATACTTATTTAGCCTTCAAAATTCGGTTTACGACGAAAACAATTATTGGATATCAATACCAGAAAATCAAAATTTGACTTACATCCATTCATTTTTCTTTGAGTCTACGGTTTCTCTTTAACTGGAAACAACTATTGCATTTTAGTTTTTATATTCACAGTATATATACAGGGTACGATGTAAATGGTAAATTGTAATCATTTTATAT
Source organism: Ascarosepion bandense (assembly GCA_037127315.1). NCBI lineage: Eukaryota > Metazoa > Mollusca > Cephalopoda > Sepiida > Sepiidae > Ascarosepion > Ascarosepion bandense. The sequence continues at coordinate 4,430,552 of JBBBDQ010000515.1, forward strand.
TATTTATTTCGCGCATGCACATTGTTTGAATTTGATTTTTTGACCACTCTAGAGTGCTGTCTACAAGAACGGTTAATCCTTATTGTAGACGGTTGGTCAGGTACATTTGTTTTGTTTACTTTTGTTTTCCCATCTCTGGTTTATACTGCAACTATGCTGAGCGGACTTTAGTTACAGTTTCTGGGTGAGAGCGCGTTATCAAACTCAGGACGCCCTCGGTCACGATTACTTGGTAGCCGTCTACCAAGTTTCATTCACAAGGCTTGGGTCAACCCTTTATATAGCTTTCCACTTTCCACCTTTCCTACAGACATTGATAACTTGACAAATCGACCATGGTGAGATTCGAACTCGGATTTTATGTTAAGAAATCGATCGTTCTAACCACTCGGCCACTCGCCCATATTGACAAGCTTAATATGCTAAAGCTTTAAAAACATCTAATGTAAAACAAAACTAATTCCCCGAAAACAAATAATTAGATAATGGAAATAATAAGTAGATTGTAAAATGTAGGATGCATGCATTAGTTAAATATATAAATCGGAATCCGACAAGATGATAAAATAAAGAATAAATAGAAAACGTATGTCAATTTAACATGTTTTCATTTCATTAAATCTTCGTCAGAGATCTAGAGAGAAGTGAAAAAATTACTGGTATATTTGGGGTTAGTTCTTGTTGGTTAGACACGTATACGTGTATTAAAACAATGTATATTTTTAAAAGGATATGCGTGAGGAATATTTTTTACAGAAATGTGTGCAATAGTGCTTGTGCAATTTGTGAAAAGGGTCTTTCTGCCTTGGTGCATGTTGGACCGTAACGTGTTTGTATTTCGTTAAATTATTTTACATATAGTTATATATATATATGTGTGTGAAAGAGATGTCTGCTGTCCCTACCGTTATTTGGATCAGTGAAATGCAGCTAGATGTGATAAATTGGTTTTGGTTGAATTTTGTATGCGATTTGTGAAGATGGGTTTGCAATATTTCATTTATTTTTATGTATTAGGTACCCATATATATATATATATATATATATGTGTGTGTGTATGTGTGTGTGTGTCTGCGAATGACTATTTACGCTCTGACACCCTGATTGAGCACTCTAGAAGAATGGTAGACTTTGAAAAACAGTAGCTACTCTAGCATCTACGCATCGTTCATTCAGCAATGAATTAGAACACTCTCAGCTATTGGGCTTGTGTATAATAATAATGTACACACCAAAAAGTCTGTCTCCTTCTACCGAGCGCCCATAGTTTAGAGCTAGAATCGCCGACTGACGCCAATCCGGTCGGGTTTCAATCATGTTTAAAACGCAATCGGATGTCTAACCATACTGATGAGCTGTGATACAGCGAAACAGATCTGTCTGCGGATGACTATATATATATATATATAAATATATATGAGCAGCTCGTTTGGGGTTGTCTTCTTTATGACTTATAGATGCTCTTGTCCTTAGTCGCATCAAGTCACCGAATAAGTCAAGCCTTTAGGTATACTTCCGTGAGTGAACGCGGCGCCACTAGGCATTGGTTAATGAAAGTTCCAATTGGGAGATCTGTCTCCAGAAGATGAAGCCCTAAATGTTGTCATAGAAGATTACAGCAGCAAAACTTTTTGTGAATTTGCTGAGTTTCCAATGTTTTAATGAGGCAGACTTCACTTGCATCGATTAAGGAAGGCCTACATCTAGAGCAAGCGGGTATCCAACACTTGAAGCAAACAAGCAATAATTAAGCCAATGGATCTTGCTGCTTTCTCACCCTACCCATATCTGATCGAGTGCCAACGAGTGAGGATAAACGAGTACAGTATGACACTTCACCACAAAACCTTGATCATTACACCTAAGTACTAACTCTACACCAACGTAAAATCATGCTTTATATTCGGTACACTATTCAATGTGGTGCACTATGAGCTGCTACAAACTGGCCAAACCATTACTGTAGACCTGTACTCTTAGTTGTTGGAATGTGTTCAACAGGCACTGAAGCAGAAGGAGCCGGCATTGTTTAATCTCAAGGATGTACTGTTCCTCCATGACAATGCCAGGCCTCGTGGGGCACGATGACCTGATATAATATACGGCAATTTACTTTCTAATAAATAAAAACAGCAAGGATCTTTTTTTATGGTGAGATCATGAAGGCAGCAATAGAGAGCAACAACCAAACCTGTGGTGAGCTTGCTGAATGTTCCCAGGTTTCTGATGAAACAGTCAAACTTCACTTGCATTCGAAAGAGACATGAAATTTTCCGCAGTTAGTTGCCATTACTTTCTGCAGTAGACTGGTTGGGGCGATAGTGGGACGGATTGGGATATATAGCCTTGTTTGGAAACTAGTCTACCGCAGAAAGTAATGGCAGAAAGTAATGGTAACCTACTGCGTGAAAAGAATTCTGCACAGCCAGGCCTGTCCATTTCGAGACATGATCACCCAAGCGTGTATCACTTAACTGACTGATTTGTTATTTTAATTATTGAATTGTTTTTTTAATATTAAGTATTATGTATGTTAAATAATGAAACTTTTAATTTTTCCAAAAAGATTAATAAAAATTTGTTGTACTAAGCTACACGCCTTTTATATTTCTAAGTATCCTTTGGTTATATGTAGATATAATGCATACATCTCGTACGCCGATGCTATTTGAAATCAAAATTTTAAATTCCGTGACCAAATTTTAGATATTTACTTACAAAGGATATCTGGGAATAGAATATATATATATAATCAAAAGTTAAAATATTTTGGTCAAGTAAATTTATGTGGATCGCCATAAGGTGCGGTCATGGAGGAAATAAGGGAGATTCATCTCTGTGGAAGTGGCAAGGCTGTAAATGTATAATCAGTGGAACTAGAGAGTTTAGGTTGTCTGAACCTTTGCCACGAGAACAAAGCTAAAGTAGCGACTGGCTTGTATTCTCGCCTCTGTGGGAATGAGGTTTTTTGAGTAAAATCCAAGTCATCACCCATAAGGCCGCGTAAATTTTTTAAACTCTATCAAGCGTGATCAATGAGAAATGTTCAGATGCAGGCCAGATAGGGGAGCGATACTTCATTTTTTCGTCTAATTTGACTGTTGCAAAGTTAAGTGTCATTTATTCCCTTGAGATACGTGGTTAATCCTTCATGATCCAAATGTACAGAAAAAACTTACCTCAGTCTTTCTCCAAAGACTGATTAATTCTAGAAAAGGCTCCCACGTAGGTGCTTTTGTGCACTATTCATCTCTGATGCCGTTAGCGTCGAATACCAATCATTGTCATTCTTAACTTTCACATAAACTTCATTTCTTTTTTTTTCTTCCATTCATCAACACACGCCCCACTTCAGCTTTACCATTTAGATGTCTATAGTATTCTAACTCAAATGACACTTGCGTCTTGTATTAAGTAATAAAACGATGTGAAATACTGAAGTAGATAAAGAGAGAGTGAGAGAGAGAGAGAGTGAGAGAGAGCGATTCAATGAATGTTTCAAGCCAAGAGACAAACCCCTGCTTTCCTTTTTATCCTCGTGTTCTTCATGTATCATCACGTTCGATTACATTCACATCACGAGCCATACTCGTCATTACTATTTTGACTGTAACCCACTACCTTGATTGGCCTTCCAGCCTTGGATTGGATGAAAATATATTGGATAAAATTGAGAAAGAATGCATTTAAACAGACTAAGATAGAAATGACCAGGACACGACGTAAAACGGTGGATAAAAACGTGTCAACTGTTGATAAAGAGGTTGGATTTGGAAGAATGACCAGTTATTCATCCACTTTCAAGGATGATTGCCCAAAGTGTGGAACATAGGAGTCTACTTATGTTGATGAGAGAGTTTCTGATAGATCACCTGACAGTGAGGTAAGCGACAATGGCCAAGTAGGACGAATGTCTATTGGGGCAAAAAGAACTGATGCGCCTATACGTTCCTTAGATGAACGCAAAACTAAGAAGGAGTAATTGAAAAATCTTGTAGACTTCCTTATTTACTGTAAGATAAATTAGAGAAGAAAACTGCGGGAGGAAAGAGAAGCGATTGAAATAGTTGATTTTCTAAGCGCCGCTTAGATGTGGCACAAGGCCGAAAGTATGGTCTACTCAGTAGGGATCGAACTCACTACTCAGCTGTAAGAAGCGATTGAGATAGTTAAGTTAGCTTCCCTATGACAATGCATGCGGAAGTTGCAGTTCATATGAAAAAAATTAAGTTAAATAGTATTTAGAGTGTGAAGTGAGAGGCATGAAGAGACTCTGATGAAGTTGATTATAGGATTTGGTACTGGTATAGTTGGCAGATCATAAATTTTCAGGTTAATAGCAAGAAAGTGGATTGTTAAATAGAAAGGAAGTAAATGTACTTCAGAAAAGGAAATCAATTTATCCCTTGCGAATAATGCTGCGGGATTAAAGGGTGTTGAACACCCGAATTAACATGGGTTGAACAGTGAAATATCCACCAATAAAGTGTATCTAGATAAAAAAGATGAAGTGTCAGAAATTAAAGGAGACAAGAGCTCAGAACAACCTAGGAAATTACGAGTCACGGGTTCATTTTTTTATAAGTAAGTTAGTTGTGTGTCAGGAACTGGGAAATATGACTAATTCTCCAAGCAAAGAGCATACCCAATAGATAGAAGCAGGCTTTTAAGGAAGTTTTCTTCGTTTTTTTTTCTTGTTTGTTCTTGTTTTCTCGGTCAGATTTTGAATGACATGAACTGCAGATAATGGCAGCTTTTCTGTGTTCAAACGTAGTATGTTTGACATTAAGAAGCTATCTGTGTGACGTTGATCTCGAGCAGACGCACACATGGTGTTAAGCGAACGTCATTTACCCGGGGTGCCTATGATCATGTGGTTGTACATCGAGATATCTCCTGGTATAATACAATGCTGAGAAAACGGACTTTTGAACATTACAAAACCTTCTTCTGATGTTTATGTTTCGAAGGAAAAAATAGTAGGAAGGGAAAAATAGAAGAAAAAAAAACAAACAAAAAAGAAAAAACTGTGCATTCAGAACATTATAAGAAAGGCATAACGCACATGAACATTGTCGGGGTTATCAATTTCAGCACCACGAGGTTATATTGTCAGACAGAAAATAAGAGAAAAAGGAAATTTTTATATATATATTTTGTACAATTGCCTCGAGTGTGTGGAGAAGAGATGCGTTTCAAATGTTCACATGTGAAAAGTTTGAAAAACAGAATGGCGAGAAGTTTAAGATATTACCTTGAACCTTTAATTGAAAGATACATCCGGCCGTAGATAAAGTGAACAATATGACAACCCGAAAAATAAAAAATGCGTGGGTCAACAGTCGTGGCCATGTGGGCCGCGGGGAAGTTTTAAGATTATAAAATGTCTAGAATTTGGGCTGAAAAGAACAGAGACTCCGGCTGGCTTCCGATTTCCGACAGCCCCTTCGACTGCTTCACCGACGAAGAATAAAAATACAAGATTATATTTTATATATGCGTATTCCTTGTTGTCTGTCAAAATCCAGTGTAATATAATACAACAGAAAATAATCATCCATAGATAGAAAGATATATAGATAGTTAGATAGAGAGATAAAACATGATCAGACTGATAGATAGATAGATAGATAGATAGATAGATAGATAGATAGATAGATAGATATTCAGTATGTAATTTTTATAACGTTAGTTTTCGTAACGTTATTTTGAAGAGAACTTTTAGTAACTTGTTATAATATTTCGCTATCTTCCAGTAAGTCATCGTACTGAACGAATCCTTCGAATATTACACAGTAATGGTCTTGGAATAATTCTCTCCAGTACTGAGAAAAATTGAGAACTGAGGCACAACTGAGTGACGATCACATTACCCCCTCTCTAGTCTCTAACATAATTTCAAAGCTTGATCTCCATAAGGCGAGGGAGGTGACGAAATCCCAATCATTGTCTTAAAGAAATGTGTTCATGAACACATTTTCCTCTCCAAACTACAACTACTGCCTCTCCACTTCTTGCTTTCCTGCCTGTTGGAAATCCTCCTCTGTGGTTCCTGTATTTAAGAACTCTGGAGAACCCGCAGGCTCCGCTAATTATCGCCCTAACCGTCTCCTACTGATTTTTTGTATAGTGTTCGAGGCTGTTATCAATGCTGAAGTGGTTCAAAATCTCACAACCCACAACCTCTTCTCCCATAAATAGTATGGTTTCCGCTTTACCAGGTCTGCTGCTGATATGCTAACGACCATCACAGACTATATATACCAGGCTCTCGATATGAACGGCGAAGCTTGATCTGTTGCCCTAGATATCTCGAAAACATTTGACAGATCCAGGTATGCTGCATTAAACGGGCATGCTTCCAGATACTATCATACGAACGCAGTTGATCTTGAATAGGACCTCCAATCTGTGCATTTCTGGGCTAAGAAATGGCTCGCATTTTTAATCGTCATCAACGATCTGCCTGATGTAATCAGATCACAAGTAGGCATCTATGCTGATGACACCGCCTCGATAAGATGTCTACTGAGGCGGACAAAGCAAACCTCACTGTTCATCTTGAATAGAACCTTCAATCTGTGCATTTCTGGGGTAAGAAATGGCTCGTAAAGTTTAATGCTTCCAAAACGAAGCTGTTATCCTTTAACCACCATAGACGATCACCCTCACTCCACCATCAGCATGGTTCAAGATATGTACAGACGTAGATAATCAACACACACACACACACATAGAGAAAGAGTTAGAGAGAGAGAGAGGGGGAGAGATTTGCGTTAATTGGTTCATTTGTTATTTACATTTTAGTATGGCTTATATAATTGACGATGATATAGGTTATAGTAATCTATACAGGAATTATTTTATTATCTGAGCCACATTTAGAACTTGAAACCTGTTTACGATATTCAACACGTTCATTAGTCTTATTCATTTCTTCCCATTTTCGGCTAAAAATAGCATTTATTTTGACATTTCTTTTTTTATGAATCTTTCAAAAATATCTCTGTCATTTTGGTCCTGGGTATGACGATATATTACATTTGGCAGCAATGCCCCTGAACGGGACATTTCGAGGAGCGTAGAACCATCACTTAATTGCTGTTATTCCCAGGTTTAAGGTGACCTAGCATCACAGCAAATAGTTAATCCAGAAACTGGGGTCCAATCATTCTTCTTCTTCATGGGCCGTGTCCTTTCAGTATGTAGTCAATGATGGACTTCCACTTGGCTCTGTCTCTGGTCGCTCTCAATATTTAGTATTTTTAAACCCTGCTCGGCCATCGATTTGCTCAGATCTAACAAGTTCGTCTTGCGCTGCTTTCCCCTACCTCTCCTTCCATTTATCCGATCTGTGAGTATTAAGTTCTCTAGACCCCCTTCCTTATTACGTTTTCCAAGAACCTCATTTGTCCCTTCCTGATATTTAGTATGATTTTTCTTCTCGTTTGCATCCTTTGCAATACCTGATCGTTTTTGAACAAAATAAAGAAAAATACCAACAATCTATTTTTGAAGGAAGAATATTAACAACAATACTATTTATGGAAAACATTACCTGCAATAAACTTTAAAAAATGTCTATATACAAGTAATGCATCTGACTCAAGAAAATCCTCTTTACAAAAATATGTCAATGAAGCCTGATTTCTTATAAAGAATGCATATTTTATTCATATGAATCTTTTGTAAAAATATTGTCGGCGTTAAATAACTCATTGAGATGTTGATATGCCGTAAAGCAAAACGAACCAAAATCCAAATGTCATTTCACTCTTTCATCGAATGTAGAACAGTAACTGCAATTATTCCCAGAACAAAGCTGTTTTCACTGATCTATCGATTCTAACACTGTGACGGAACCTGAATTATCGACGCAGGTGAATTTCCAAGTCAAAGATTTATCAAGAACAAAGAAGGTCGCAACGATTTTATGGTATCGTGCATCTCTTCATATGCACTCAGATATTATCTCTGGGCGTCGCCCCCTTTTTATTTTTAGTACACATGGAGACACTGTGTCGAATCTTGACAGAATAAATGATTACAATCTTCCTGCATTTTGAGAATATTCAACGAGATTTCTGTTCGTTGGTTGAAAAGAGAATGAAAGGACGGATGAATCATGAAAGATTTTCTTTGGTGAAACAAATAACGCAAACAGAATCAGTAGGTTTGACACGGCCCGGAAAACACAATTAATTCTGAACTTCATCTTTTTACTTGGCGTCTTTATTCAAAGACGCTATCACCAACTTCAATTATCAGTTCTTGAAAGACAGGCATCTGAAGATAAGGATATGAGGAATTCATTACAAACCAAAATCATCGGAATTACATTCATTTCATTTTCTTCTTCAACCATTGCTGAGTTTTATCCTTTTTCTCTGGCTTATATATTTTCTTCTCCTCTTGCCTAATTTTTCCTCCTCTCGATGCTTAGTTTTCTTTTTCCTCTTGCTTAGATTTTTTTCTTTTCCCTTGCTTAGCTTTTTTACTTTTCTTGCTTAATTTCATCTTTTCCCCTCTCTAAGATTCTCCTACCCTTGCTACGATTTTTCTTATTTTCTTGCTTAGATTTTTCTTCGCCCATTCCTCAGTTTCTTCTTCACACCTTGCTTAGTTTATTCCTTCCTGGCTTAGTTTTTTCAATCTCCTCTTGCTTAGATTTTCTTTTCTTGCTTTGATTTTTTATACCGCCTTGAATATTTTTTGTTCACCCCTCACATAGTCTTTAACACTCCCTTTACTTTGTTGTTTTTTTTTCATCTTGAATTTTAGAATTTTCATTCGTACCTTGCTAAGATTTATTAATTCTTCCCTTTCTTGAATTTTTCATTCTTCCCTTGCTTAGCCTTATTCATTCCCCCTTAGTTTTTTCCCTCCTTGCCTATTTTCTTCCTTTAACCCTTGCTTATTCATTTCCTTCTCCTTTTGATTAATTTTCTTCTCCACTTGCTTAATTCCTTCCTTCTCACTTTTCATAGGCATTTCCTTCTTCCCTTGCTTATTTTTATTTACCTCTTATGCCCTTCTTAGTTTGTTCTCCCTTTGCTTAGATTTTTCTTCTCGTCTTATTTTTTTCTTTTACCCTTGCTTAGTTTTTTCGTTCTCCCCAGCTTAGGCGTGTTCTTCTCCCTTTGCTTCGATTTTTTTCGTATTTCTCTTGCTTATAAATTTTCTTCTCTTTTTTGCTTAGTTTGTTCTTCTCTCTTTTCTTAAATTTTTATTTTCTCTTTCCTTAGATTTTTATTTTCTCTTTTCTTAGATTTTTATTTTCTCCATGCTTATTTTCTTTCTGCTTATATATTTTATTCCCCATTTGTTTAGTTTTTTCTTCTCCCTTGCTTAGTTTCTTCTTATCCCCTTGCTTAACTTTTTCCTCCCCCTTTTCCTCTTTTTTCTCTCACCCCTTTATTAGTTTCTACTTCTTCTCTTGCTTATATTTTCCAACTCCCTTTCCTTAGTTTCTTTTTTCTCCCCTCGCTTAGTCATATTTTCCCCAGTTTTTTAATTTTTTCTTCTATCTTTCCTTATTTTTCCTTATCCCTTGATTTAATTTTTCCTTTTTTTCTTCTTGCTTAGTTTTTTCACTCCCCTTACATTTTGCCTCTTCTCCCCTGACTGTGTTTCTCGTTCTTCCCTCGTTTTGTTTTTCTTTCTTCCTTTGCTTATTTTTTGCTCCCTCTAGTTCAGTTTTTCCTTCTACCCTTGCTTCTTAGTTTTTTCTTCTTTTCTGGCTTAATTTTTTCCCTTCTCCCATTGCTTTGTTACTTATTCTTTTTTTACTTCTTTCTTTCTTCTCTTGCTTTTCTTTAAAATATAGTAAACATTTTCCACCATCTCGGCCGGGGCTTCAGAATACACCGACTGCACCTCAACAGAGGAGTAAATTCATCCCTAATTAAGCGCCCTGGGTATAACGATAAATTACATCCGGGTTCTGGGTTTGTCGACAAACTGCATCTGGCAAAAAAGAACCTCTAATTAGAAAGTTTTAAGAAGGAACCACCTCTTAATTGCTGTTGTTTCCAGATCCACCATAACCTGGAGTGACAGCACCAGTTAGCTTTCCAGCTATGGATAAATAGTTAACCCCCAAACTGGTGTCTAAACACTATGAAAGTATAGAAATAGATTTTAATAGTGAAAATTCTAGCACAAAGTTTTTGAAATAAAATATTTCCAGCAATACATTTTTGAAGTAAAAACATAATATCAGTTATATATTTACCAAGAAAATATATTACCAACAATACATTTAAAAATGTTAACATCAATGTATTTTTGAAGAAAAAAAATATATATACCAGTAATATATGTGACTGTCGATAAAACCTTCTTTACAAAATTACGTCAATGAAACCAGATTTAAAAACTGATTTCTCACTACGGAATACTTATGAATCTATTGTAAAAAAAATCTTGTCTGGCATTAAATGACTCATTGAGTTTGATATTCCGTAAAACAAAACGAACCAAATGAACCAGTAAACATTTTAAACACTTCCTGTTTAGTCCTTAGTAATAACCAGGAACGGCACAATAGAACGCGACAGGATCAAGACAGGCGATAACTACTTTCATCTTCTTTTTCTAATTCTACCCACAGTATCACCGGTTTGGAACTTTTAACTCTCCCTCCTCCTCAAGTATTAGTCTATTTTAATGTCTTATCATTTGAAAATTGGTTTAAGCGACTTTTTGCACATTCATTTTTGTCACTGCACTTCGTCTTGTAAAACCGCTTTTCCCACGTGTTGACTATTCTTACACTGTGTCACAATATTACTATCTTCTTTTCTCTAGCCTTATTATTGTAAACATTATAACATATTCCTTCAGGCAAACAACTTACAGACGCCTTTTTCAATTTAGATCCCCAGTCTCACAATTATGTTCAGATTTCAGTCCATTTATAATTTAAAAAAAAATTCCACTTAGTTCAATTTAAAAGGAGCAACGATAAAATTCTATAGAAAAAGGGAATTCATATTTTATATCAGAATAAGACAGTTGAGCTTTCTAGGGCACATAATGAGAAAAGTTGGCTTGGAAAACCTGATACTCACTAGACAGATTGAAGACAAAGGAAGACAGAGAAAACAGCGATTAGAAATGATTCGTGTGGATGTTTCTTGTGCTGTGAACGAGAAATTGGAGAGCCGAGTTCGGATTCCAGTCGAATTCGTTTCAGTTACTTACGCACAAATACCCTTAGGAAAAGTATTAATCCGTCTCTTCTTTCTCTAGCTCTGAGTTAAATTGCTGGACAGATTGGGTTCTATAGCCAGAAGAAGATTCGGACTAAACTAATCTCAATTTTCTATTTATGTATTCTCTCCTGTTTCACCCTTTAGCGTTGTGTGTCTAAATTCAACTACAGAGGGCCATATTTGATGAGGTGAATATGCATGGGGGTGAATCATTCTGCTTGGCATATTTAGAACCATTAAAATTAATGCAAATGATCTATCTTATCAAAATTTGATTGTAAATGGCATGTTTTCCTTTCTTGAGAAAAAAAGAATTTCCAGGAGGCTATATCCCAGATTAATCTTAAACATTATATATTATTGGTTATTAACATTGCCTGTCAACTTTTAAGTTAAAAACATATGAATAGGAATATAACACCAATATTCATCTTATTAAGAAGGAGAAAAATAGGTGACTCAATCCAAGTGTCCAAATATATTTATAACTGATTTTTATCAACACAAAACAATTTTAATTTCCTAAGATTTTAGAATTTATTCGTCTCAGATAGCCAAAAAACAAATACCTGGCCTGCACTACATGATACTGACATCTAGACTGCACATTTTGTAAACAACACGCTATCATGTGTATTACATTGTGTATATAACATGTGTATTACATTGTGTATATAACATGTGTATTACATTGTGTATATAACATGTGTATTACATTGTGTATATAACATGCTAAAAGTCAGCTTCCTCCACCGAGCGCCTATAGCTCAGAGGTAAAATCGCCGTCTCATGTCAATTCGATCGGGTTTAAATCCTGGCTAGAAGCAATCGGATGTCAAACCGTACTGATGAGCTGTGATACCGTCTGCAGATGACTATATATATATATAAATTTTTTCAAAGAAAATGTGATGCAGCATAACATCTGTGCATTACAAGTCTTTACTATTCAATGCATAATGCTGCACCACAAAAACTATGAAAAAATATTTTTGTTTATTAGGCTGAGCTAAAATGGCGAGAAGACACGTAATATGATATAGAAATCGTTAGCAATTTCGTTGAAGAAATCTGGAAGCAGAAATGGCAGCGGTGTGCAAAATGTGCCTATTTCTAGTCATCATTTTAACAGAAATACTACGCTTCTCGCCCTGGTGATAGAGAAAAGTAATGGAGTATGAGTGGTCAGCTGTCAAAGCAGATAAAGCAATGCTGGTATTCTGAAGCAGACGACATCTTGCGAGTGTCAAATGCTGTTTTCATAACGACGAGTAAACATACGACTCTGGACAGAAAATCAATCGTTTAAATCAAAAGAATCTGTTACAACAACATGATACGACATCGAAGTTGCACTGTTAAATATTCAAATAAAGTATCTCAGAAAAAAAGATCCATTTAATTTCATTTTATTTCGGTTAGGACATATATAAGTTCAGAAGCAATATTCTTACGATTTGCATCACGGTAGATATGCCCTAACTAAAATAGATAGATAGATAGATAGATAGATAGATAGATAGATAGATACTGAACAGCTTAGCAAATATTGAAAGGTTAGATAAATCATAGAAAAATACATAGATATGGATAGACTGGTATATATATATATATATATATATATATATATATATATATATATATATATAAATTATAAATCTACATTTATTAGATTAACTTAATTAAATTTTATTAAATCATATATCAGCTTTTTTCCCCTAAATATGATTTTTCTAAAAATGTTTTTTCTAATAAACGCTAGTTTTGTTTGACACGTATCTAGCGTCTCTAAAATACAGAATTTTTTTTCTTTTTTCTTCTTCTTCTTCCCCCTTCCCTCCCTCTCTTTCTGTTTTGTTTAACCCACTTCTCAATGAAACACCACTTCCTATTCCATCCGTTAACCCCTTTCCCTTTGTAAAGCTAGACTAAGCCAAATTTTCAATATTTTCACTTACAACTCAATCTAAAAGTAAAACTGTCCAAAATCTAAAAATAGACATTGATTGCTAACCGATTTTTTTGTGACGTCATAGAACCGCATTGCAAATTTGCGAACTGCGTTTGTTATTTTTGGTAACTATTGCTGTTGCCTAGCGGAGTTTTATGTCAACACTTCGGTGATGGTGGATGTTATTGTGTTACCGTCTTAATAACCTCTCTGAAGATGGCTCATGTTAGCCGAAAGCTTAGAACCAAATTAATAAAAAAATTATCCAAATTTTGGAGAATTCTTGTCTTTATTTTCAACAGAAATTAAAGCCAAAATACGACGTTTAGAACGGCTCATGATTGTACATAATAGACATTCATTGTCTCTTATAATTAAGAGTTTATGTTTAGAAATATATATATATATATATATATATATATATATATATATATATATATATATATATTCCATTTGTAAACGAGTTATTACGCGACCTAGGTTTGTACCATGTGTGGTGTCTTCATGCGATTTGCAATAACCGATTTTACCGTTATCGTTTTTTTAAAGAACGCTCAAGGTAGTTGTTTTTTAACGCTCACGTGGCAGGGAATTTTTGAACGCACAATTTTTTAAAATTACAAGAAATTATAACGTTTTTATCCATGGCTGTATGAACCGAATAGGTATTTTTTACTATGATTACACTTAGTCATAATTTCAGTTCTTTCATTCAATAGCTCATTTTTGTTTGGAAATAGTATAATCTCTAACTTTTCTTCCTGGCACAGTCTACATATTCTTCCAACATTTTAAGGCTTGGTTGTTTTCACTATACTTCACGTTATGTCTGGGTCTTTTCCATATTTTGATTTCAATTTCCACACCTGGCTAGCCAATTTTGTACAGTTTTTGTAATTTTCTAATTTGAATATAGACTTGTGTTTGAACCACCTGGTCTTAAATGTGTTTTTGAGTGATTCCAAATATATTTTATTTTGGTCATTTATGTACTTTTTCCTTGTAAATGACTTCTTTTGTATTGCAAAGTTCTTGAAGTAGACATTTAGTTTTGTTCCTGCAGTTGCATTCTTTATTAGTGTCTTGTTTTGTGCAATGCTATCTAAATTTCTGGCGTTTTGTTTTTTATGAAACTATCTAAATTACTAATGCAACTATAACTTAGCTTGATTGTGTTTCTATTGAAAATTTTGTTTAGTTCTGAGCCTTCTGGAAAGTATCTAACTATCAGATTAAAAAATATTTGTCCTATTTTGGTCTTTACCTCTATATTAAATGGTGGGTTGAACCAGATAATGTTCTTTTTCTATTATTTTTTTTTGTTTATCTGTTTGGTTGAGAACTATATTGTAAATGTTTTTATGGCCAGATTAGTGCTTCTTCGTAGATTTTTTTCCTTTTCATCAAATATTGTTTTGTTTGACTATTATTTGATAGCCTGTGTTCTATTCCTTTTCGAATGTGCATAATTATACCTTTGGGAGGGTTGGATTTTGTATTTATGTATTTTAACTTAGTGTTTGTTTTCATATATGGAGATACATTGCCAGTTTGTAAATTAAATTCCACATCTAAATATTGTACTATTGAAAATCTGAACAAATCGTTTCACATATCTGTGTTGAAGGCCGGGGAAAAATTCAATCGTGCGTAGTATGTTTTTGGGCAAGTAGACTTGACGGACCCTGTGCCTCTCCAGATTACATCGGAGTCCATATCTTCCAACGTATTATGATTTCGAGTGACGCCTTTAGTAGCATGTCTGTCATGAGGAGCCCTTTTCATTCGCTGGTTCAACTGTTGGGATCTGTTGTAATTATCATCTACGTTTATTCTGTGGTATTTAAAAAAAATATTTGAGTTGCAAACGCAAGCGTAACACTAAAATGATTTGTCCTAAAAGGACAGCACTTGAATGACTTCTTTTTTCAATTTGCTGTATGTCTCCGTTCCTAAGTAGACGCGTGTCATCAATAACGACAATTTATTGGAAATACTTTTAGTTTTTGGCTCTGTGGGCGTCATAAAGCTATTATTAGATAGAAGCTTTTAAATTCAGGAAAATTACATTTATTTTTGAAGCTGTGGACAGAACGTGATCGCGGTGCGCATCAGACGGTAGTTTGAATTGAAACATTTGATTAGCTTTTAATTACACACACATATATATAAATAGACAGATAGATACATGTGTGAGTGTGTTTGTGCGTTTGTGTGTGTGTGTGTAATTTGCTAAGGTAATCGATTTTTTAATGATCAGTCACACAGAATTTTTATCTGTTTAAACTTTATTTTTAGTGGGAAAAGTATGAATTTCCGCAAAAATAACATTTAAAGTGATACACTCATATCTATCTATCTATCTATCTATCTATCTATCTATCTATCTATCTATATATCTATCTCTATCGTAACGGTAAGCAATCAATAGCAATAAAACTTTCCTTGGTAAATAATGCAAGTGAATACTAGTGATATAATATTAACATTTATAGAATATGATCCACAAAAAGAGCTGAACATATTTAATCACAAAGCAAATACTTATTAAACAATAAATTTCGAATCACTTTATCTGGAGAATAGTCCTTTTCGGCAGACGAAGATATTGGCTATCTATCTTGCCAACTACAGTGTGGTCTGAGTCTGTGTCCGAAATAGAAATTTCATTAGACGAAAGGTACGTGACAAGGATCAGGCGAGAATAGGAGGTACCTTCCCCAAGAATTCAATCCACACCGGGGTTGACAAAACAAACGACTGATATCTGCGTCTGCAGAAATAGACTATTCCCCATATGAGGTAATTCGAAATTTATTGAAACTTTATATATATATATATATATATATATATATATTGTGTGTGTGTGTGTGTGTGTGTGTGTGTGTGTGTGTGTGTGTGTGTGTGTGTTGTGGCTCAGTGGATATCTGATCGGAATGAGAAATCAGAGAGACGTGTTTGAATTCCAACTGATTTCGTTGCATTTACTTGCAATGATATTGGGAAAGATATTAATTCAACTCTTCTTTCTTCCAGCTATATATATATATATATATACTTGTGCAAATCATTTGAAACGACTGCTTTAGTTTTCCTTTCGTACGGTCAGTTTTAGACCCACTGAAGTGACAGAATCATTTGCAGTGGTGTGCATAATACAAATCTATTTTAGGGATATAGGATGAAATTTGTTTGACCTTGAAAAATATTGCGTCATCCGTGATTGCATCAGATTTTTATCATGTCCAGACATTATTGTCTCGACTGTCTAATAGCTTTACTTCGGCTATTGTTTGCGATGTGATTTACTCAAAGCAAGCTTACGAAAATTGTAAAGTTGCACAATCACGCTTGCAAGCCTTACAGAAAGATTGCTGATATTGCTTGTTTCATGTCAGTCGTGTCATCAAGGCGAAGAAGCAAACTAGATCGATCAATCCGAAATTTAAAGGAAAATGCAGTCAGAAAAGAAAATCAACTTTAAGAGATGATTTATACGTGGTCAGAGAATGTGTGAAAGATCCTAGGTAGACTTCATTTGTTTTGCTTCAATTAATTTGCCCAAACTTGTATATCAATAAGGCTTCTGATAAGGAGATTGTACGTTTTGAGGAGAGTGAAACCATCTCTCAATTACTATTTTCCTAGATCTACCCTGACCCGAGATATTAGCACCTGTTAGGGTCCAAGCTATGGGAAAATAACCAAAGAAACAAGAAATTATTAAAGTATAAAAATAAATTATTATATAAGAAATACCAACAGTAGCTATTGGTAATAAAATTACTAATATTTATAGTATATATTTGGAGGAATCAATAAGATCGTGTTAAAAATATTTTGATTTTGACATTAACTAACTCATAGAGGTTTTTATCCTGCAACACAAAATCAAACAACCGTACACAGCCCAAACGACTCCAGCAGCTTTGAAGGCTGTGTAACCATGATTAAAAAATTCAAAAAGAAGAAGATGCCTAACATGATTAGTCTTGTCTACTTGACATTTTGTCTCAAATGTGATTGTCTAATTTGAAATAACATTTCAATAACGTTAGAGAAAGATGACCAAAGTTACTAAGAACAAAAATGGCAACGAAAGATAATACTTTGAGATCAGTCACAAAACATCGAAGACAACGTATATAAGAAACAACTTTATTACCATTCTCGAAAATGTGACTATACCACTGTAGCTAATAATGCTTTTTTCTCCAACACACAACACAAGATTATCTGTGATAACGCGGAAAATCAAAACTAGAAGAGAATTTGTTAGTTAATCAAATCATCACAGTGTGGAGGATCTGCGAAATTATAAAATCGAGTTAGGCGCTTGAAATGTGATTAAGTTTTAATTGCGTTTTCAGTTAGACGGATAGCCACAAGCTCCGATTCTGAATTCTGATTCTGCTTAATTTGACCGCGACTTTCAATCGTAAAAATCATTAGCATAATCTCGCTCTAACGAGAAAATATTTGTCCTTTTTTAATCCTCGGGAATCTTAGTCGTAATGTTTTCTTCGAGGCCGAACACATATACAAAGTCATCAATCACTTAGATTTTGCAGAAAAATGAACTTGGTGTCCGGAAATGATTAATTTACAGAAAGGAAAGCTTCTTGAGCGGAATAGATCGTTACAAAGCAATCATTAAATGATTAATGCATTAGCTGGTTCGTAATTCTAGAATGGAGGATAATGAAACGTTTTTCGGGAATAGAATTTCATAACAGAAATTCTCCGCAGTAATCAACGGCTTCAAATTAAACTGTTGTAGATAAAGAAACAATGGACAAACGGATTAATGTACTCGTAATAAGTCTTCGTGTCAAAAGGACGTTTTTTCATGACACGCTATATTAAATACCTTCACTCCTTGGCAATGCTTATTGTTTTTAAAAAGCAATGATTAGAATTGGAATAAAACCAAAACATATGAAATTGAATTTATACATATTTTCCTCTTGAGAATTGACAGCAAAAATGATAAACATTTTACATTTTTTATTTACGCAATTTAATTTTATTGGAAAGGTTGGAAAAAACATTGGCGAATTGCCAATTGATTAAACCTCATAAAATGATAAATAAGGATTTCTTTAAAGTTGGTTCACATATTATTATAATTTTACAAATTTTATAAACTTATGAATCCAAATGATTTCACATTTATTTCATTATAAATTGGTAATTGATAAGTATTGAATTAGTAATTAGTGAATTGCATTATTTTCAACTGTACTAACTTTTAGAATGTTGTAAATACAAAATTACTCGTGTAAATAAACAAGCTAATAAATAAATAATACTTAATATTTGTTTATACTTCTAAGATTAGTTAGTATTTACATTATTTACATTGTTCATCTTTATTGTTTCATTCACGGTGTTTCGACCGTTGTACCATCTTCAAGGTCTCCATATTGTTAGTATATCGGGTCAATACCGAACCTTTAATATTTGTCTATACTTCTGATATAAGGTAGTATTTACATTATTTACATTGTTCGGACTGTTGTCCTCTTCTTTATTGTCATATTCACTACATTTATATACGCCCCGACCTTCTTCCGAATGTTTAATATTTTTGTTGCTAATTCTCAAAAACAAAAAATGTAAATTCACTTTCATTTGTTTAGGTTTTATTACAATTCTAATGATAATCTAACAAACAAGGGATATCTGGACGTAGTATAACGTTTAGCAAACTTGTCTAGCTAGAACAATGACTACTTGGTAGTGATTTCGTTTCTCATTGAGTGCCCCATACTTTTCACGCTTAGAAAATCACCAAAACCTACCCAGGGAGATTGAGATAAGCCTCTTATGAAGCATGTCGTGTTTTATAAAAAAATATTTGGAAATTGAACTTACACCTCTGTTCAAATTAATTAAAACAACTGCTTTATTTTCTTTTCTTTTTTTTACCATACAGTCAATTTTTGACTAATCTGAGTGACAAGGTGTAATTGATTTCTATTTTTTTCTTAGATTAGGTCTTTTGCAGTAGTGTGCAGTAATATGAATCTATTTTAGGGGTTTATAAAGAAATTTATTTGGCCCGTAAAAATATTGCATCATCCGTGATTGCATCACGCACAGACACTTTTGTTTCGACTGTTGATAAGTTGTCCTACGGCCGTTGTCTGCTATGGACGTTACTTCAAGGAAGCGAACAAAAATTGTAACGTTGCATGAACACACTGGCAAGAGAGATCACAGATATTGTTTGTGTCAGCCTTTTAACTGTCAGTCGTGTCATCAAGGCGAAAAAAAACTTGATGCATTAGTCCAAAACGTAAAAGAAAATGTGTTCGGAAGAGAAAAACAACGCCAAGACACGATCTATACGTGACCAAAGAAAGTGTGAAAGATTCTAGAAAGATACTTATTTGTTTTGTTTCAATTATTTTGCACAAGAATCTATCCTTATTTATCTAGCTAGCTAGCTATTTCATTGCAAGACGTAAAGGAAAATGCGGTCGGAAGAGAAAAACAAAGCATGGAGACGACGTATAAGTGATCAGGGAAAGTGTGAAAGATCCTAGGAAGACATTATTTGTTTTGGATTAAATTAATAGAAAAAAACCATTTCATCATTCAAAAGAAATAATAGAAACTTGGAAATTATTCTTACTAATTAACCCATAGCAGGAGCAGTAGAGATGAATTAATACATTTCCAAGGCTATTTACACGTTAGTGAATATAACGAACCCAACTAAAATAAAAAAATTCAGAGCTGTTATCCATTATACCACTCGCACATCAAAGCTTACAGCATCTGGTATACCATTATCTGGCATAATACCCATCAAGGTACTTAATTTAGGTAACGGTACGGAAACTGGTGTTTCAGCAGAATATGGTCGTAAGCCGGTTTAATCTTTAAAAATGTTAGGCTAGCTTCAAAGAAACATGAACGTATTTTTCAATCAATTAAATATTAAATGTGTACTATTCTTTCAAAGGCGGAAGGAGCAATTCAACTACACAAACGCCCTCATCCTAAATGGACACGGCACGTGAAACCTTTTCAGCGTTCACCTTGTAAAGGGAAGTGGACACAAAACAAAGAAGAAGAAGAAAAATGAAGAAGTCAGAATCTGTTTTATAATTCTGATTGTTTCTTCGTTAGTTAATTTGTCAGTTCTTTATTTTGCAAGACCGTTTCACTGCTAATACCTCATAAATCATGGACAATTCCGTTGTGACAACGTGAAAATAACACTAACATGGTGAAATAACAAAACTTATATATCAAAGATGCTACTTGGTTTCAGTGAGAAAATGAATGAAAGAAAGAAGATAGATAACTGAACAATTGTTTAACTTAATCCAGTCATTCCTTTCAAATTGCACAATGAAGGTAGTATTGAACGGACATGTCCCCCAATACTATCATACGAACGGGGGTCTCCGTCAAGGCTCTATTCTAGGTCCTACACTTTTCTTTATTTACATTAACGACCTCCCCGATGTAATAAGATCCCATATAGACATATACGCTGACGACACTACGGTTTCACTCTCGCCTCGATCAAAAATCTGCCGAGGCTGACAAAGCAAACCTCGCTGCCGAGCTTGAAAAGAACCTTCAATCCGTAGTAGAATGGGGTAAGAAATGGCTCGTCAATTTTAATGCTTCCAAAACGAAGCTGCTATTTATTAACCATCACAGACAATCGCTTCTACACACCCACCATTAGCATGGATCAGGTCTAGTCTCCCTGAAAACAAAACACTGCGCCTCCTCGTGTTAACTCTCACAACAGACCTGAAGTGAAATATATATAGAATCCATAGCTAAATCCACTGCTAAGAGGGTTGGTTCTCTGTGTAAGGACCAGAAAGTTTTTCCCGTCTGAAACAATCCTGCACAAAAACAAATCTACCATCCACCAGTGCATCGAATACAGCTGCCATATCTGGTAGGGCGCTTCTGCTATCCACCTAGAAGTCCATGACAAAATAAAAGGGAGAATCTGTAATGTGATCGATACCGACTTGGCAGCTCAGATACAGTCACTTTCTCACCGGCGCAATGTGGCTTCCCTGTGTCTCTTCTACAAATACTTTCGCGGCTTCTGATCCGATGAACTTAGCTCATTCGTCCCCCTATAAATGAATTTACTCTAGCCACAATATTAGCAACTAAGTCGAACCCTTTCACTGTGAAACCAATAAAATGTAAACGCAAATTCTACTCCATCAGCTTTTTTCTCGCACTTCCCGCCTGTGGAATTCCTTTCCGTTTACTTGCTTCCCCGACAGCCACAATCTCCAGGAATATAAATATAAAGTCAATAGTCACCTCCTATCTCACGAGCTTGCATATTCTCTCTCATGCTCCTTTCTCTGTCCACTCCACTCTCGTCAGTATTCTCATCCTTCTCTTACCTACTTTCTGACACCCCCTATAACCTGTCATTCTTTCTCATAATTTTTCTCCTATGTAACTCCCTGCACAACAATAGCAGTAAAATGCCTTGCTTGGGGTGATATGATTATAAAAAAATATTTCATAAAACATGGACAATTAAGTTTTGACCACGTGTTAATATTGAAACGACATAACGGGGAAGCTACTAGATTTCAGTGCAAAAATGAAAAATAGATAGATAGATAGATAGATAGATAGATAGATAGATAGATAGATAGATAGATAGATAGAAATGTTTAACGTTTGTTTTAGTGGGAATTAAAAAGGTGAATTTCAAATTTTTTCATTTGTTCTACCTTGATTAATAGAAATATTTGCAAACATGATTTCTATTAATTACTTTTTTTAAAAAATCATATCACCCCGAGCAAGGCGGTAATTCCACTGATATGCAGGGGGCTAACATAAGTGTAAAAAGATTAATTAGAATAGAGTGAAGACGAACCAGTTAAAAAGGAGCAAGAGAAGGACGGGAACACAGGTGTGATGACAGTTGCAAAGGTGGAGAGAAAGGAAAGGTTATACAGGGTGGTGAAAGAACTAGAGTCAGGTGGTTAATAGATGCGTATTGACATTTAAATTCCTGGGGGTTGTAGCCGTCAAGAAAGCAAGAATATGGAAGAGAGTTCCACAGACGGGAAGTGCGAGAGTAGAAGCTGAAGGAGTAGAATTGCCGTTTACATTTGGTTAATCTAACTGTGAATGGGTGGGACCCAGTTGACAATCTGGTTGTACGAGTGAACACCTGTTGAGGAGGCACCAGTAACTTAAGTTCGTTGGAGCAGAAGCCATGAAAGTATTTATAGAACAGACAAAGAGAGGCCACATCTCGTCGGTGGGGAAGTGGCTGTAGTCGAGCCGCCAAGTCGGTACATATCACATTACTGATTCTCCTTTGGAGCCTGTCGAGAACACTGAGATGAACAGCAGGGGCACCTTGGAGAGAACCAAGAAGAGGAATGAGGTTTTAGACAAAACTTCCTGGTAGGTATGAAGGCATCAATGCCAGATTTCACCCAGGACAAAACCTCAGAGGCACAATCATCAACACTTTTCCTCAAGGGACGTCGCATAGGAAATCGCGAAAGGCGTCCCAGTCAGCTTTTTGGTTGAAATAGGAGGCCCTATAGGTAGGAGGCTCCTGGGGCTAGTGAGAGTGGAAAGAAATATTGAGAGAAACAACAGCATGGTCGGAGTTGCCTGAGAGGGCAAAGCTGCAAGATTTGACAGGAGTCAGGTGCAGAGGTAAAGCATATATCTAACACAGAGGAATGTCTAGAGGGAGTTCTTGGAAAGCGTGTGGGGAAGTCCACCACTTGCGTAAGGGATTGGGAAATAGCAAAGTTCATGGCGTGGATGCCCACTGAATCAGTAACAGAGTCGTTAAGCCACTTAGAGTGATGGGCGTTAATATATATATATACGTAAGTAGGTGTAGGGTAAATATAGATGGAATAAAATTCAATGTCAAAACACTATTCTTAAAAAATGCTCAATACAAAGTCGAGTAGTAGAGTGAATAATATTCATATCAAATTTAAAACTAATATATTATATCATTAAAAAGTAGCGATTTTGTTTCGACACTAGTGTCTTATGATGATGTTGATTTTGAGTTGAACAGTTTTAAAAGGTTCAATTGTGGGGCTTTAGCTACTTTGAACCTTTTGAAACTAAAATCGACAGACATGGTGACAAATTTTATCAGTTCAAGAAAAACATCTTCAGCTATTGACGGAGGAATCAAATGAAAGTTGAAACCCATACTTTATATGGTAGCGTCGTCTCAACATAAAGTTGCTAAGTGGCTGGCTGTAATGTTGCAACCAGTTTTGCAGCATTATAGTTCATTGTGTATTAATGATTCCATTTCCTCTGCTCAGTTTATTCGGCATTGTGATGCCACTGATGAATTTATGTGTTCTTCTGACATATGCAGCCTTTTCACAAGTGTTCCTTTGTCGGAGAATATCGATATTTTTAGTGATCTGCTATATCGTAGTCATTGGACTCCCCCGACAATACCCGAAGATGTTTTCCTTGAACTTATGAAATTTACCACCATGTCTGTCTTTTTTAGTTTTAACAATATCATGTATCGTCAGATTGATAGGGGAGTGATGGGCTCCTCTTTAGGCCCTGTTTTGGCTACTATATTTGTGGTCTTTCATGAGGAGAGATTACTGTTAAGTTCTTCCAGGCCCACAGTTTACTTCCGTTATATTAATGACACTTTTTGTGTTTTCAACAATGAATCGGTGGTTGACCCATTCTTCTCCCTACTCAACGGTGTTCATCCTGCCCTGAAATTTATGATAGATAAGGAGGTCAATTGTTTTTGCCCTTCTTAGATGTTCTGTTTCATAGAACATCTTACTCTTTTATTACTTCTGTGCATAGGAAGTCTACCTTTATGGTCTCTATACCCAATGGGATTCTTTTTGTTCTAAACTACAAAAGATTAATTTGATTAAGAAATTGACTCACAGAGCGTTAATGATTTTTTCAGATGACACCTTAACAGATAGAATTAGTTGTATAAATAGTATCTTTGTGAGCAATGATTATCCGTCGAACATTGTTCATTCGGTTATTCGAGGGAAGATGGCTGAATTTAATAAAATTAAACCAGTAACGGTGAAAGAAATGTTTGGTCTATCTCGACGTGGTTGAGTAGTGTTAGTGAGATTTTAATCAAGCGTATTTCAATTAAAGTGTAAGGGAGTATTATGATGCAGTTAATCTACGTGTTTTGTTTAAGACTAGACCTGTCCTTCCATTTATGCGTAAAGACGTTCCACCTCCCTCCCATACTAACTCTGTTCTTTATCATTTTAAATGTAGTTGTGCAGTCGACTACATAGGTAGAACGACCCAACGTTTAGATGTTAGGATTAAACAACATCTGCCTACTCAACAAATACTCAACAAGAATTTGTGTCTCGTGATACCATTAGAAATACACACGTGATACCATTAGAAATACACACGGGTCTTCTACAGAGGATTATCTGATCAATAATTCGAGTTGTGCTGTGGATTTTATTGCAAACTGGTTCACTGTTTTGGCCAGATTGCACTTGTTCAATCTGAAGGTGTTGAAGACGCTTTTTATTAGGTTGAGACAGCCCTCACTTTGTAAACAAAGAGAGTGCTTGGGCTTGCTTTGCTGAGTCTCTGGCCTCTTATGTAATAACTTTTTTCAGATATCAAAAGAAAAAAATTGCCTCACCTTCCGTTTATTCATTTCAGCCATAACAATTTTTTCATTGTTTTTCCCCGTTTATAGAAATAATGAAAAAGAGAAGAAAAGAAAAGAAAAAAGAAAACAAGAAAAGGAAAAGAAAGAGAAAACAGAAGAAAAAAGAAAGCATAAGAAATAAACCCTACTATAGAGAAAATAGAGGGAAAAAAGACAAAAAGAGAGAAGTATGAGAAAAAATTACACAGAGACAAAGGAACTGGAAAGTGAAGAAAAACAAATTCTTTACTTTCCACTTCCTTTCTCTCTGTGCAATTTTATCTTATCTTAGCTTATATATATATATATATGGGCGCCTAGAAGTTTGAAGAAAAGACTCGTAAAGTCTCTTGAAGCTTTTTCTATCGTCCGGTTCACACTCTTTTGAAATTAAATAGACGTTTATCCTTTCTTTCCTATTTGGATTGAGTTTTTTGTTCCTTTTAAAGTCGTGTCCTTCTCTTTCCTTTCCAGTAGACCCTCAGTCTCAGTGGCATTATTTCCTTGCCTGGGTTGAACTAATAAAATAAAGGACAACTAATAGATTTAGGTAAAATTAAACATTTAACTAATAAATAATCGCCACCCGATGATATCAGGTAAACTGAACGTACAGTTAAGAAATACAGGTGATCTCGACCCAATAAAATAAGGTTAATCTCCATCTAATAGAATAAGATTAACTTTCATTTGAATTTCCTACTAGACAATTTAAACGTGAATTTGCTGATATAGTAGTTGTGAGTTCAATCCCTGTGCTTGGCAGTGTGTACAGTTGAAACGGGCGAGTAATAATTGACCAGTGTTAAAACAAAGAAATAGACGAGATATCCCTAGATACGGACAGTGGAACGAGAACAGTCTATCTCAGAATATTAAATGAAAGGTTTAGTCAGAGAATTCTCCGTAGGTTACCTTGATCGATATACATCTGGTAAAGGTCGGAGAACACAACGGCCGAATGTTGCCATCACAACAGCAAATACGAGAGCATTAGTCTAAATGTAAAGAGTGTGAATAAAAACAAAGGTAATAAATTTCACACTTAATAGTTACCTAAGGAGCAAGTGCTCTTTCATTTGAATAATGATGCAACAGTACAATTCCAACCCAATTTCTTCTGAGCGAAGTGTTACTAAAACTCTGAAATTTAATTAGACTCTTGAGAACACGCTTGGTGGTAGATCGCTTTTATGTAATTGCTATAACGAATTCTTCACTGACCCTGATTCTGTATGGAACTGAATTAATCGATTTATCTGTTGTCTTTGAACCATTTACAAAGAAATCGTAGTTGTAACCGAAGCTACAAAATTCGATAAGACGGCTACCCAGTTGGATAGAAATCTGCGATTTCCGATTTTAGATCTGTGCAGTTAATAACCGAATATTATCTTGCCACATAGCAAATATATATACTGTCGAAAATTCGTAGAAGCAACTGTCGGCAAAAAAATATTGATAATTAATCGATTAACAAGATAAAAATCAAGTAAATTCTTAAGTACTAATCAATAGAGTTTTCTGAGTGAAGCGCTGGATTTGCGAAAACAAATTCCTATGAAGTAGACTCATGGCTGTATCAGGTTGAAACACCAGTTCCCTTACGACACCGAAATTCAGTTTTGTTGAGCCTGGTCAATACTTAGATAGGTTACCGATTTTAGTAGTAGAAACGTTTATTCTGAAGTTTCGCGTATTCTGTATTAAATAGCATTACCGGAAATATCTCGTGATGAGAGAGGACTTGCATCTAAAACAAATCGCTCTTACTATCAAAATCATTTTATTTAGCAGTGGGAAGGTTTGGTTTATTTTACGAAAATAGATTAACTCTGATATATATCTTTAATTTATTTGATTAAACATTATTTTTAATGGATACTCGTACATGAACAGATACTATGTTCTTTTTGTTTTTTTTTTAATATTATTAAACAAATTAAACAATATATTAATTTATATCCACCGGCCTGGATAATTCAAGATTTTCTTTACAAGATTTTTCGATTATTCAGACCAGCGGATATAAATAAATATACTGTTTAATTATAAAAAAAAAAACTACTCAAATACAAATTGATTTAAAAATGTCGTATATATATATATATATATATATATATATATATATATATATTTTAATCATTTCACTCCGGGCAAGGCGTAAATGCCAATGATGTGCGGGGGGCTACATAACTGAAAGAAAATTAATTAGAAGAGAAGAGGAGTACAAACCAATTAGAAAGAAGCAATAGAAGGATGAAAATGCAGGTGTGATGACAGTTGCAAGGGGGGAGAGAAAGAGAAGGATATACGGGGTGAGGGAAGGGCGAGAGTCCAGTGGTTAGTAGATGAGTATTGACATTGCATTTAACTTTCTGGAGGTTGTAGCCGTCAGGAAAGCAAGAATATGGGAGCAAGTTCCACAGGCGGGAAGTGCGAGAGAAGAAGCTGCAGGAGTAGAATTGTCGTCTGCATTTGGCTAACCTAACTGTGAATGGGTGGGACCCAGTTGCCATTCTGGTTGCACGAGTAAACAACTGTTGAGGAGGAACCAGTGACTTAAGTTCGTCTGAGCAGAAGCCATGAAAGTACTTATATAGCAGACGAAATGTCGTCGGTGGGGAAGTGGCTGTAGTCGAGCCGCCAAGTCAGCACCTATCACGTTACTAACTCTCCTTTGGAGCCTGTCGAGAACACTGAGGTGAGCGGCAGGGGCACCTGACCATAAATGGCAGCAGTACTCCATGCAGGGTCGAATGGTAGACTTGTATATATGCAGGATGGATTCAGGCGGAAAAAACATCCTGGATCGACACAGTGACCCAACCTTCTTAGCAGTGAATTTAAAGCGTCGGGCCCAGGATAGAGCCCTGGGGAACACCGGCATTCGTGCTGTGAGATGAAGAGGCATGCCCATTCAAAACGCCCTTCATTTTGCGGTTGTTTAAAAAAGATTGGATTAGGTCAAGAAGGCGTCCGGTAATACCGTAACCCCTTAGCTTGCAAAGGAGGTCAGAGTGCCAGACCTTGTCAAAAGCATTGGAGATGTCCAGAGCAACCGTACGAACCTCGCCTGACTCATCGAGGGTCTGGAGCATGTACTCCGTAACGGTTGTTAGCATATCGGCAGTGGACCTGGCAAAGCGGAAGCTATATTGCCTGTCAGAGAAGAGTTTGTGGGAAGTAAGATGTTGAACTATTTCAGCATTGATTGTGGCCTCGAACACTTTCCGAATATCGGTAGAATAATGATAGGCCGATAGTTGGATGGGTCCGAGGGTTCACAACAATTCTTAAAAACAGGAACGACTGAAGAGAACTTCCAGCATGCAGGAAAACAGGAAGTAGAAAGGCAGTATTTAAACAGTTTAGAGAGGACAGGGGAGAGTTCAGGAGCACACCTCTTAAGGACTATCACCGGGATTCCGTCGTCACCGCTCGCCTTATGTGGGTCAAGTTTTGAAATTACTCGGGATACTACCTTCGGGGTAATATATACGTCGTGCAGTTTGGCCTCAGTTCTAACGGGGAAGTCGGGTGAGCATGCTCCAGATGAGTCAAACGTGGAGTTGGATGAGAATCTGCGGGTAAAGCACTTAGCTTTGTCCGCAGATGATGTGAGAACTACAAATTCATGGATGAAAGGAAGTATAGAGGATTTGCAGTTGTTAAGCACCCGCTTGCATAACCGCCAGTAGTCCTTGGAGCCGAACTTGCGGTCAGCTATGCGCTATCTCATTCTCTCAGCGAACAACCGTTTGGAGTCATACAGGATTCTCTTGCACTTATTGCGAGCAGACGTGAATAGGCACCTATTGTGATCAGATGACTGTCTCCTGAATAGTCGGAAGTAATGGTTCCTGTGGGCAATGGCGGCCGAACAGGCAGGAGAGAACCACGGAGAGGAATGAGGTTTTAGGCAATACTTCCTGGTGGGTATGAAGACATCAATGCCAGCTTTCACCCATCACGAGACCTGAGAGGTACAGTCATCAACTGGGAGATCGAACACTTTTCCCCAAGCGATGTCACAGAGGAAATGCATCCCAGTAAGGTTTTTGGTAGCGGTAGGAGGTCCTATAGGTAGGAGGCTCCTGATGGGAGTTAGAGTGGAAAGAAATACTGAGAGAGACAACAGCATGGTCGGAGTTGCCTAGCGGGAAAAGCTGTGAGACCTGACAGGCGTCAGGGGCAGAGGTAAAACACATATCTAGTAGTGAGGAGTGTCCCGAGGGAGTGCTTGGGAAGCGAGTGGAGAAGTCCACCACTTGCGTAAGGGATTGGGAAATAGCAAAGTTCATGACGTGGACACCCGCTAGATCAGTAACAGAGTCTTTAGGCCACTCAGAGTGATGGGCGTTGAGATATCCGAATACAAATATGTGAGCGAATGGGTGGTAGGAAATAGCCTTATTAATGTTGTCAGCAATGCTATCTAGAAGGGAACAGTTAGGAGAGGAGGGAGAACGGTACAGAAAGAATAGGTAACTAACCGAACTGAGGAGAGACAGACGGAGACATACATATTGGTGGGCAACAGATTCAAGTGAAGTCACCCTAGCTATGGGGAGGTGTTTGCTGACGTAGATCACCAGCCCATGCCTGTGGACAGTGGAATCCTTCCTTAAGAGGGGGAGATAGCCAGGGAGGGAGAGCTCAGAGGAGGGAATAGAAGAGTTGAGGTTATTTTCGTAAAGCACTAGGATGTCCGGGGACTTTTCATGAAGGAAAGCTTCTACGCTAAGAAAGTTAGTACGAATGCCCCAGATATTAGCAAAGGAAAGGTTAAGGGGTTTAGTTGGTTTGATTTTAGCTGGTTTAGGGTTGTTTCTGCTTTTGTTCGTCATATATATAATTCAGAATTCTACATTCGTTGCATAGCTATTTCAGCGAGAATCTCGCTTGTCCAACAACGATAAAAAACAATTTTTTAAATTTCTTTTTCAAATATATTACAAAATTCAACTACTGGAAGGAGCCCAAAACATATCCATACACAGGAAGTTTACATAAAATAATGGGAAGGATTAAGAAAGAAAAAAAATTACATTTGTCGTCAAGAAGGGCAGAGAAAGAGACCCAAGATCCAATGCTTTTAAATGACGTCTGTATTAAAGAATTTAAAAAATCAAAATATAACCCTGTCACATGAACCGAAGTGGAGGGGAAAAGAAAGAGAAAGAAAAATAACAAGGAAAGAGTTAAAAAAAATATGACACAAAAAGAGGAAAGGTTTTCGGTAGTCATGTAAATTGACCTAGCGAGCCAACAAACCTTGGTAGGTTTGTTGGCTCGCTAGGTCAATTTATTTATTCTGCTCTGCTTACGTACTGAGCGCCTTTTGTTATTGATTACTCGTCTCCGGGTTTTCTTTGGGCTACGTACTGGGTCGGTCCGAATCGCTTTGGCTAATGTTCATGTGCTTAGCTCTTCTTTTTTTAAAACCATTTTTTCCTTCCGCTTATATACGCGGAAGGTTTTTCGAAACGAATATAGTGATACGTTTGCATGCATATATATATATATATATATATATATATATATATATATATATATATATAAAAATCATATATATATATATATATATATATATATATATATATATACAGAGGGTGGACAAAATAACGAAAACATTGATATTTTAGACAAATTTAGTTCACTGTTAGGTAGGAACATTTTTAGCAATAATTACAGCTTGAATTGTTTCTAGGAAAACTTTTTTTACATTCTTCAGCTAAAAGTGTTTCCATTTCTTTCAATGATGATAGTGGGGGGATATCGATTCTTTAACATGGTTTTTTCTAAAATGAACCATAAATGTACAATGATGCGGAGACGTGAAGTCTGTGGTGTCTTAACAAGTTATTCTATTTCACTAGAATGTTCCTTCTGCCGTTCAGCTACAAATTTAGAACTATGAATATGTTTATTTGTAACCCGTAATTGCCTTGTTTAAGACACTAATGTAACACGTAATTGCCTTACCTAAGATACTGATAATATTGCATGAAAAAATGTAATCCTAAGTTTAGTACGATGGAGCGAGAGAAATTATTACTACTAGTAAACGGCTACCGAGTTTTCAACGTGTCTTCCTTCAGATCAAAATTCACAGCGTGGGCAGGGAAGTTCACCGTTGTAAGAGACGACTCGAAGACCAGCTACTGTGACGAGACCATCACGATTAGCGACTCGAGAGCGTCGTCATAATTGGTGCAGTATCGCGCAGCATAAATCCTAACTCAGGTTCCGAACCTCATCATAATTGGTTTCCGTGAAGAGGTCAGCCACACCCAAGGACCGGACGACCATGTTACCCATTATCATCCTGAAAGATTGCATTTTCCTACGGAAAGAGTTCCTGAAACATCGGATGAAAATGATAACTTAAATTTTTTTAATAATACTGACTGTTTATTTTAATGAACTTATTTAAATAATATCTGTAAAAAAAAAACAATTTTAGCACCCCCATCCAATGGAGTACTACAAACATTAAATCAACAAACATAAAAATTGAGAAGCTTTTGACCGTTTAATCATATTTTCAAAATTAGGCTATTATGGTACTAGTTGTTTCCATTATTTTGTCTGCTCTCTCTCTATTATACATATAATAATATATATATAATAATATATATATATATATATATATATATATATATATATATATATATATAATGACTTAAATTAATAAATATACATAAGAGGAGGGTGTACATATGTATAATCTTATTATTCAAGTGTTAATAAAACAGTGCTCAATGTATGAACAGAGCAGTATTATATATGGGCGCTCAGCAGAAGGAAGCAGAATTTTTGCGCGTGATATACCATGTAAACATACGCCAGTAGGCAAGTGTGTTCTAATTCATTACTGAATGAACGATTAGTAAATATACATATTATCCTACGTCTATGGCACCATTCGGAATTTCATGCGTTATGGAATCGTCACATGCATATTTCAAACAGCTTGATATATGCACCTGCCGATTGCATAACGCATGAAACTTCGAGTCGTGTTATACACGTAGGATAATATGTATATTTATTAATATATATATATATATATATATATATATATATATATATATATAGGTACAGTTGTCAGTGTGTAAACGGTGAGGATAATCCAACAAGATTTCCTTAATATAAATTATTAATAGGTAAATCCATATAGAGAGCTCGATGGGTGTTAACCAGAGCGATACTTCAACTATATATATATATATATATATATATATATATTTGACCATGTCTAATGACGACGTGATTTAATACAATGTCGGATTTAATTTTAGGCGCCCTATTGAGTAAATCCAGGTTAGAGTCAAAATTGTTGTATATCCCCCGCAACCGTCGGTTGCACTGGCATAAAACTATCGATCATTCCTCTCAAGTGTGGTGACGGAGGCATGTTTTCGGGCGGTTGTTACGTTGCACCAGGTACTTCTCAATATTTTTCAGTGGCGCTCTGCACGAAGATTGAGATGCGATTCAGAGATGATAAATCATTATCTATACGATGTACTACCAATATGAAATATTAGTACTGCTAGTATTAAATAAACAATAATATTAATAGACAATCTTTGGACAGTTTAATAACATTTTCTAAATTTTGGCATTATAGTACTAGGTTATACTGTTCACTTTATATATATATATATATATATATATATATATAGGATAAAGAAATAAGATTGTTCTAATGAGAGAAATTCGTATAGAATAAAAAGTGTGAGAAGCCCTGAACGTTTTCTTTAAAGTGGATAGTTACTGTTTTTGTTATTATACATGTTTTGATACATTAAGTGTCCATAATGGTATTTGTGACTCTACACGTGTCTAAAATTGACTCTCTTTGTGGCTTTGTTGTATATCAATAAACAACAAACGCGCATATATATAAAAATATAAGTTGTATTTTTTATTAATGACGATGAACCGTGTAGCACAGGGACAGAGAATTGAGAGCGCGCTTCTAATGGGGTTGACGGGAGTGTCGTAGTATCTGTTGTGTCTCTCTCTCTCTCCTGCTACTCTGGTCTGTCTGTCTGGACTGTCTGGTGAATTCGTGCGCCGAGGTCTTTTTATAATCTCCAAACCGGGACTTTTTCTTCCGGTTTTTGCCTCGCCCACGCACGCCCACGTAATTCTCAGAGACACCTGTTCTGTTTGCCTCTTGTAGCCATTTCCGCTACTGCCGGAAATAAGGTCAAACAAACATCCGTTCCTTTCAACGACCGGAACCACCCCCGCTTGCATCACTTCCTCGGGTGGGGTCAGATTGTTATATTACAGCTTTACTTATCGAGTTCTTTTTGTTTCAGAAAGAAAAAGAACTCGATAAGTAAAGCCATAATAACAAAATCAATAAATCAATAAATATACACTTTAAAGAAAACGTTCACGGATTCTCGCACATTTTATTCTATGTATATATATATATATATATAGTCATCAGAATACAGTCCTGCTTTTTTGTATCACAGCTCATGAGCACGGCTAGACACCGAATTACTTCCAGCTGGGCTTAAAACCTGGCCGATTTGACATCAGTCCAAAATTCTATCCTTAAGCTATCGGCGCATTGCTAAGAAAGGCAGGTTTTAGCGTGTTATATATAACAAGCGTCAGTAGACAAGAGTGTTCAATTCATTGCTGAAGAACGATGCCTAAATAACGGTGAGTTGCTACTATTTTTAAAATCATCTTTTTCTCCAGAGTGGGAGAGGGAGCATAAATATGTATATTCCCACCCATAGAAAATATATATAGTGCAGTATAATAAAAACAGCCAAGCCTTACAACGGTTATAAAATATGTAAACTGTGCAAAAAGAAAAGTTGGCTATTACGTTATTCCCATACAAAATTGATTAAAATGAAACAACATAAATTATGACCAAGTGTAACCATAACAAAAATATTCATTAGGATTATGAAATCATGGATGAAAGTGTTCTATAACCTTTAAGTAACTGCTCTTAATTTTGAAAATTGCGTGTTCATAAAGGATCCATGTCACGTTAGTTGAACAACCGGGTCGCGTAATAACTCGTTTACAAATGAAAAATATTCAAAAGTTCTACAATATAATTGTATTGAACTCTTTTAATGCAAATGAGTACTGGTCTAATTTAATTATGACAAAAAACTAAATAATTAAATAATATATATATATATATATATATATATATATATATATATATATATTTAAATGGGGGACGCTGGTGAATCATGATCAGTGGACATTCGAGGAGAAACAGAGGATAAATGAAAAGATGAAAAGAGCTGCACGAAAAGGCGTGTTGGTCAAACCTTCCAGTTGATAAAAGTAATCAGTCAAAGAGTGTGTCTCTCCAGTAACTGTCATAGCTCTTTCCAGTACATTTCTTTTATAACTTTTTTCTGGTAGTAGTGCAAAACTTGAGCATCATTATTTTCTTCTCGATTTAATAGTGCCGTTGTTTGCTACAAGTAAGATCATCAGATTGAGGCTTAAAACTAAAAGATTTTAATAAATATACCGATCCGGTTGACTGTGGTCAGATTTATGATTCTCGCCACAATTGTTGCAATTGTGGGAAGGAATGTCAATCAAGTGGTAATTTCAAATATCATGCACAGATTCACCAAAGGCAACAGCCTGCAGCTGAAGTAGAACCAGTCATGTGGATCACAGATACTTGAAGTCCAAAGCTGGCCTTAAAAGTTATTTCGCTTTGTTCACATGTAGAGTCCGTCAAATAGATACACTCGGGGGTAGTACTCGAACACGAGATGACAGCTATCATATATATATATATATATATATATATATATATATATATATATATTAGGAATTTATTAAATTTATTGAACTTATTTTAGAGGATACACATATTTGAAAAGGAATCCTGTTGTTTTATATATTTTTTGCTTTTATAAACAGTGGAAATTACGTGAAATGGCCTTATCAACGTGAATGTTCTCGAATCAGCGTCCTTCTTTAACAAACACAGGATAAGATGATGGTTACTTTCTCAAGACATGGTAATGACAATATTGTCCGTTTCCCTATAAAGAAACATTCATCTTTTGTTGACCAAAGAGTGCTAATGTCATTTAAAATTAAAATATTACATTTAAAACAATTTTTCTGAAAAATTGATTTTTCCTATCCAGCAACTGTTATAGCACTTTCCAGTACTTTTCTTTTATGACCTCTTTTTGGTAGTGGTGCAAAACGTGAGCATCATTATTTTTGTCCTCGCTTTAAATGTTTCATCTATTCTTATTAGCTGTTGCTGCAGTTCAAATTTCTAAAGTGATATTTGATACATTTCTTTGTGATTCTGCAGCGATTGTCCATGATTTTCGAAGTGGTTCCCGTTAAGACGTATGGAGTTTATTCACTCGAAGCCATTTATAATCATTGATCTGATTGTATAGATTGATAGTGCCGTTATCTGCTACAAGTAAGATTGTCAGATTGAGTGTTAAAACTAAAAAGATTCTGTTCTTGTTGTGGCTCTTGATCAACGGGATACTAATTAAACCAGACAGAAATGCAAGAGAATTCTATTTATCTGGGCAAACCGACATAGAGAAGAGAAACGTTGTTCTCATGGAGAGGAAAATTTATCAGGAGCAAAGCTTATAACTCGTAGATATTACCATAGTTCATTCTGTCATTACTTCGTACTTTGGCTAAAAGAAGAGATCATTGTCGATCGATACAAAGAATAAACTTGATATTATTTTCTATGCATTGTGTTTATCTTGTTGTTCAAGTGCCAATATACGACGGGTTACAATCTCAGCTTTACAACATCACGTCGTGTTTTCTTACGTTTTTGTTATTGATTTTTTTCTCTGTTCGAAAGTCTTGAGCGAAAGAGGAACAATAAAGGAACCGATGCTTACAATCAGAAAGAGAGATCTGATATTTCTGAGACGCCTAATGAGGAAAGTGACCCTAGAAGATATAACACTCATATCATATACTTCAGCGGTGTAATGGATATCGGATCTGAATGAGAATTCGGAGAGCCGAGTTCGAATTCAAATCGTGTTCGTTATATTTCCCTTACGCGCAATTCTTTGGATAAGCTATGGGTAAACTGACTATATATACAGCTCTCTGTTTGGGAGACCGTCTAAGAGAATAAAACTCTGAATTCAAATCAACCTGGAGAGCGTTAGACTCTTCCAAACTATCTTTCCCCACGGTTACAGTACATGTGGTCACCCTACGACTCAAATGGTTGTGGTATTCGTGATTGTGATACATATAATATACTAAAGGGAAGAGAAAAAGTTTAAATGAACAGATTACCAAATAACTTACAAAAGGAATGATCGGGTGATAAACGTAAATTAGAACAACAGAATGTGGTGAAGGGTTATGAGCTCGTACGTCCTGAAGGGAAATGGCATAGAAATTTGTGTGAATGCATGGCAGAACAAAGACAAAGAGGTACAATAAAGTGACAAACATAATTAGGGAATGCGAACACGGAAAGATGTAGAGAGCCACAATCCCACACATTCTGAAGAGACATGGCATATAAATGTGTGTGAATATATGGCAGAACAAAGCAAAAGAGAGGTAGATTAGTTAACTTGCTGCCGGATATAGTTTATCGTTATACCAAGGACGTAAGATCCTTTTGATAGTCTATACAATAAAAAAACTTTTACAGTATTCAACTTAAGAGTAGACAGCATTTTGATAAAGCGAGCATATCTCAAGTCATATTTACATATGCAAATCCTGGAAAATCCACACAGGCATTTCTCAGCATGTAGTTGGTTGGTCACATAATTCAGAACGTATTGATAGCTCTCATTCTTCAGTTCCTGTATTTGGACAAACCAAGTCTAAATAAACGACAATTTTTCTCCGTCCATCCGTCTGTCTGTCTGTCTTCTAACTAGGACCGCGCACTTGTCTACATAGACATATACACTTTTGGAATCAAGATGATTCTGTGATTGAAAATATGTCCTTCATTTGGACTTTGAACATCCAGCCTTAAGATTTGTGTCCAGATAAGGACGAACCAGTTAAAAATTCAAAATTTAAAATAAATGAAAAAAAATGAGTGATTTTAATTTATATTGGTATAAAGTAACACAAAAACTTAGTGAATTAAAAAATGTTTGTGAGATACAGGACATGATTGAAAACGATCCCTCCAAGTCAATCAGGTCCATAGACAGGGATGTAATGCTGCCTTGAGTCAAAAGGAAGGCTGCTGGAAGACACGATGCCTGACAATAAGAATCTGCACCATGCCACACAAGCAGGAGAAACCAGTACTGACAGTCAGACAATTTCTGCGACCACATCACCCCTTACATCTGTCTATCTAACTCCCCAGACAGCAACCATCTTGATTATGTGCTGGGCGCAGTCGAGCCTGAGACAAACAACCCCATGTGTAACACCAAAGATCAACTGAAAACAAGCATTGTGGAAGCATTTAGCAACTTAAACAAGGAGACCATCCATAAGAGATGAAAGAGATTCCATAGTCGTCAGGAGGTCGTATATGATTCAAATGGCAATCTTATAGAATAAATTTACACTTTAGTATTCCAAGATATTTTCATATCATTTTCTTAAATATATCTGTTAAAAAGAGGTGTCAGTGTTATTTCATTTAGGCTTCATTTAAAGAACAATTTACACACTGTGCCATGTATAGCTATTAAAATGTGATGTCAGTTCATTTTAATTTATGAGTCATTTAAACAATTGAACCATCGTACCCTTTATATCTGTTAAAATGAGATGTCATTATTTTTATTGGGAAATCATTTAGATGACAATTCATCCATCGCACATTGTATATCTCCGTTTGAATGTCATTTTGACGACAATTAACCCATTGTACTCTGTATATCTATTAAAATGAAATGTCAGTATTAATTTCATTTGAACGTCATTTAGACGACAATTTATCCACCGCACAATGTAGAATTCTCAGTTTTAAGAATTTTCTGTAGGCTATCAACTAGACCTAATTTTTCTGATATAATTGAATAAGATGGCTGTAAATGTAGCGTTATTGTGTACTGATGTGATGAGTGAAAATTTTGATTTAAAAACCAGACGAAAAAGTTTTGCTTTCTGCTATTTTTTATTTGATATTTTCATTATTGCAGATGGCTTGAACATTTGCCATCTTAGCTAGACATCGTCTAAAAGTAAGAAGGTGGATGAGAGCAGGACTTCTTTTTGTAATGTATGCGCCAGACTAACTTGAAGATTCTCATTTCTATTTTTGTCAGCTGACACTTTCCGAGGTTGCAAAGGAGATGGAAAATGAGTATTTGCTGTCAAAAATGTCGCTCGAATTAAGTGAACACCGCTGTTTTTGTACAGGCGGGGAAATAGTTGTTCAGACAAAGTCAAGTCTGGAACAAAACCACTGAATTCGCCTCTTCATATTCTTGTGAATTAATCAACATAAAACGTAAAGCTTTCATGATTAATTTGCTTTAAAGATATTTCGACGTCTAATAGAATTAGTGAAAGTGAGTTGAAATCCAGGCTGAAAAAGAAGGGGTTTATTTAGAAGACGTTTCATAAAGAGTATTTGGGTTATTTAATGTCGAAAAATTATACGTGGCATCAGGAAAAAACCAGCTGAGGTTTCTGGAAGACGTAATGAGGAAAGAGGCTTTGGAGAATCTCATACTCACAGGACGGATAGAGGGAAGGAGAGTCAGGAGAAAGCAGTGCATCACATACTTAATGGGCTTGAGAAAGTGTATTGCAGAGCAGAGTTTGGGAGAGATGCCAAGAAGAAAAGTGTTAAGAGAGCAAGTGTATTGCAGAGTAGGGTTTTGGACAGATGCCAAGAGGAAAGTGTTAAGAGCAAGTGTATTGCAGAGTAGGGCTTTGGAGAGATGCCAAGAAGAAAAGTGTTAAGAGAGCAAGTGTATTGCAGAGTAGGGTTTTTTGGAGAGATGCCAAGAGGAAAAGTGTTAAGAGAGGCGGTATTGCAGAGCAGAGTTTTGGAGAGATGCCAAGAGTGAAAGTGTTAAGAGAGCAAGTGTATTGCAGAGTAGGGTTTTGGAGATGCCAAGAGGAAAAGCAGCAAGAGAGCAAGTGTATTGCAGAGCAGAGTTTTGGAGAGATGCCAAGGAGGAAAGTGTTAAGAGAGGCGATTGCAGAGCAGAGTTTTGGAGAGATGCCAAGAAGAAAAGTGTTAAGGAGAGCAAGTGTATTGCAGAGTAGGGTTTTGGAGAGATGCCAAGAGGAAAGTGTTAAGAGAGCAAGTGTATTGCAGAGTAGGGTTTTGGAGAGATGCTGAAAGAGGAAAAGGTTAAGAGAGCAAGGCATTGCAGAGTAGGTTTTGAGAGAGATGCCAAGAGGAAAAGTGTTAAGAGAGCAAGTGCATTGCAGAGCAGAGTTTGGGAGAGATGCCAAGAGGAAAAGTGTTAAGAGAGCAAAGCGTATTGCAGAGTAGGGGCTTGGAGAGATGCCAAGAGGAAAAGTGTTAAGAGAGCAAGGTATTGCAGAGTAGGGTTTTTTGAGAGATGCTAAGAGGAAAAGTGTTAAGAGAGTGCGTATTGCAGAGTAGGGTTTGGGAGAGATGCCAAGAGTAGCAGCAGAGAGCAAGTGTATTGCAGAGCAGAGTTTTGGACGTGATACCAAGAGAAAAGGGCAGAGAGCAAGTGTATTGCAGAGTAGGGTTTTGGAGAGATGCCAAGAGGAAAAGTGTTAACAGAGGGCATATTGCAGAGCAGAGTTTGGGAGAGATGCCAAGAGTGAAAAGGTGTTAAGAGAGCAAGTGTATTGCAGAGTAGGGCTTTGGAGAGATGCCAAGAGGAAAAGTGTTAAGAGAGCAAGTGTATTGCAGAGCAGGGGTTTTGGAGAGATGCCAAGAGGAAAAGTGTTAAGAGAGCAAGTGTGCTTGCAGAGCAGAGTTTGGGGAGAGATGCCAAGAGGAAAAGTGTTAAGAGAGCAAGTGGCTGCAGAGCAGAGTTTTGGAGAGATGCCAAGAAGAATAAGTGTTAAGAGAGCAAGTGTATTGCAGAGTAGGGTTTTGGAGAGATGCTGGAGGAAAGTGTTAAGAGAGCAAGTGTATTGCAGAGTAGGGTTTTGGAGAGATGCCAAGAGGAAAGTGTTGAGGAGCAAGTGTATTGCAGAGTAGGGTTTTGGAGAGATGCCAAGAGGAAAAGTGTTAAGAGAGCAAGTGTATTGCAGACAGGGGTTTTGTATAGATGCCAAGAGGAAAAGGGCAGAGAGCAAGTGTATTGCAGAGTAGGGTTTTGGAGAGATGTCAAGAGGAAAAAGTGTTAAGAGAGCAAGTGTATTGCAGAGTAGGTTTTGGAGAGATGCCAAGAGGAAAAGTGTTAAGAGAGCAAGGTATTGCAGCAGAGTTTTGGACGGATACCAAGAGGAAAGTGTTATGAGAGTGCTATTGCAGAGTAGGTTTGGAGAGATGCCAAGAGGAAAGGTTAACAAGAGCAAGTATATTGCAGAGTAGAGTTTGGGAGAGATGCCAAGAGGAAAGTGTTAAGAGAGCAAGTGTATTGCAGAGTAGGGTTTTTTGGAGAGATGCCAAGAGGAAAGTGTTAAGAGAGCAAGTGTATTGCAGAGCAGGTTTTGGAGAGATGCCAAGAGGAAAAGTGTTAAGAGAGCAAGTGTATTGCAGAGCAGAGTTTGGGAGAGATGCCAAGAGGAAAAGTGTTAAGAGAGCAAGTGTATTGCAGAGTAGGGTTTTGGAGAGATGCCAAGAGGAAAAGTGTTAAGAGAGCAAGTGTATTGCAGAGCAGAGTTTGGGAGAGAGCAAGGAAGAAAAGTGTTAAGAGAGCAAGCACAGAGTAGGGCTTTGGAGAGATGCCAAGAGGAAAAGTGTTAGAGTGTATTGCAGAGTAGGGTTTTGGAGAGATGCCAAGAGGAAAAGTGTTAAGAGCAAGCAGAGCTTGCAGAGTAGGCCTGAGAGATGCCAAGGAGGAAAAGTGTTATGAGAG
This sequence comes from Ascarosepion bandense, assembly GCA_037127315.1. Classification (NCBI taxonomy): domain Eukaryota; kingdom Metazoa; phylum Mollusca; class Cephalopoda; order Sepiida; family Sepiidae; genus Ascarosepion; species Ascarosepion bandense. The sequence continues at coordinate 4,471,388 of JBBBDQ010000515.1, forward strand.
CAAGTGTATTGCAGAGTAGGTTTTGGAGAGATGCCAAGAGGAAAAGTGTTAACAGAGCAAGTGTATTGCAGAGCAGAGTTTTGGAGAGATGCTATGAGGAAAGGGCAGCAGAGAGCAAGCATTGCAGAGTAGGTTTTGGAGAGATGCCAAGAGGAAAGTGTTAAGAGAGCAAGTGTATTGCAGAGCAGAGCTGGGGAGAGATGCTAAGAGGAAAAGGTTAAGAGAGCAAGTGTATTGCAGAGTAGGGTTTGGAGAGATGCCAAGAGGAAAAGTGTTAAGAGCAAGTATTGCAGAGCAGGGTTTTGGAGATGCTAAGAGTGAAAGTGTTAAGAGATGGGCAGATGCAGAGTGAGTTTGGGAGAGACAAGAAGAAAAGCATAAGAGAGCAAGTGTATTGCAGAGTAGGGTTTTGGAGAGATGCCAAGAGGAAAGTGTTAAGAGAGCAAGTGTATTGCAGAGTAGGGTTTTGGAGATGCCAAGAGGAAAAGTGTTGGAAGAGAGCAAGTGTGCCTCAGAGTAGGGTTTCTGAGAGATGCCAAGAAGAAAAGTGTTAAGAGAGCAAGTGTGTATTGCAGAGTAGGGTTTTGGAGAGATGCCAAGAGGAAAAGTGTTAAGAGAGCAAGGTATTGCAGAGTAGGGTTTTGGAGATGCCAAGAGGAAAAGTGTTAAGAGAGCAAGTGTATTGCAGAGTAGGGTTTTGGAGAGATGCCAAGAGGAAAAGTGTTAAGAGAGTGGGCAGTATTGCAGAGTAGGGTTTTGGAGAGATGCCAAGAGGAAAAGTAAGAAGAGACAAGTGTATTGCAGAGTAGGGTTTGGAGAGATGCCAAGAGGAAAAGTGTTTTAAGAGAGCAAGTGTATTGCAGAGTAGGGTTTTGAGAGATGTGCGTGAGGAAAAGTGTTAAGAGAGCAAGGTATTGCAGAGGTTTTGGAGAGATGCCAAGAGGAAAAGTGTTAAGAGAGCAAGTGTATTGCAGAGGTTTTGAGAGATGCCAAGAGGAAAAAGTGTTAAGAGAGCAAGTGTATTGCAGAGCAGAGCTTTGGAGAGATGCCAAGAGGAAAAGTGTTAAGAGAGCAAGTGTATTGCAGAGCAGAGTTTGGGAGAGATGCCAAGAGGAAAAGTGTTAAGAGAGCAAGTGTATTGCAGAGTAGGGTTTTGGAGGAGATGCCAAGAGAAGGAAAGATGTTAAGAGAGTAAAGTGTATTGCAGAGTAGGGTTTTGGAGAATGCCAAGAGGAAAGTGTTAAGAGAGCAAGTGTATTGCAGAGTAGGGTTTTGGAGAGATGCCAAGAGGAAAAGTGTTAAGAGAGCAAGTGTATTGCAGAGTAGGGTTTTGGAGAGATGCCAGAGGAAAAGTGTTAAGAGAGCAAGTGTATTGCAGTAGAGTTTTGGAGAGATGCCAAGAGGAAAAGTGTTAAGAGAGCAAGTGTATTGCAGAGTAGGGTTTAGGAGAGAATGCAAGAGGAGAAAAGGTAAGAGAGAGTAAGTGTATTGCAGAGCAGAGTTTTGGGAAGATGCCAAGAGGAAAAGAATGTTAAGAGAGCAAGTGTATTGCAGAGTAGGGTTTTGGAGAGATGCCAAGAGGAAAAATTGTAAGAGAGCAAGTGTATTGCAGAGCAGAGTTTGGGAGAGATGCCAGAGGAAAGTGTTAAGAGAGCAAGTGTATTGCAGAGTAGGGTTTTGGAGAGATGCCAAGAGGGAAAAAGTGTTAAAAGAGCAAGTGTATTGCAGAGCAGGGTTTGGAGGAACAAGAGGAAAAGTGTTAGAGGAGATGAGTGTGTGCAGGCAGGAGTTTGGGAGAATTACCAGAAGAGAAAAGTGTTAAGAGAGCAAGTGTATTGCAGAGTAGGTTTTGGAGAGATGCCAAGAGGAAAAGTGGTAAGAGAGCAAGTGTATTGCAGAGTAGGGTTTTGGAGATGCCAAGGAAGGAGACATTAAAGGCAAGTGTATTGCAGAGTAGGGTTTTGAGAGATGCCAGAAAAAGTGTTAAGAGAGCAAGTGTATTGCAGAGTAGGTTTAGGAGAGATGCCAGAGGAAGAAGTGTTAAGAGAGCAAGTGTATTGCAGGCAGAGTTTGGGAGATGCCAAGAAGAAAAGTGTTAAGAGAGCAAGTGTATTGCAGAGTAGGGTTTTTGGAGAGATGCCAAGAGGAAAAGTGTTAAGAGAGCAAGTGTATTGCAGAGTAGGGTTTTGGAGAGATGCCAAGAGGAAAGATGTTAAGAGAGCAATTGCCATTGCAGAGTAGGTTTTGGAGAGATGCCAAGAGGAAAGATGTTAAAGAGGAAACAGAGAGTGTATTGCAGAGTAGGGTTTTGGAGAGATGCCAAGAGGAAAGATGTTAAGAGGGCAAGTGTATTGCAGAGTAGGGTTTTGGAGAGATGCCAAGAGGAAAAGTGTTAAGAGAGCAAGTGTATTGCAGAGTAGGGTTTTGGAGAGATGCCAAGAGGAAAAGTGTTAAGAGAGCAAGTGTATTGCAGAGTAGGGTTTTGGAGAATGCCAAGGGAAAAGTGTTAAGAGAGCAAGTGTAATTGCAGAGCAGAGTTTAGGGAGAGATGCCAAGAGGAAAAGTGTTAAGTGTGAGAAGGAATAGGGGTAAGTGGAAGTCCATGATTGCCTACGCCCAGAACAGAAAAGGGCACCTAAAGAAGAAGGATGTCGAAATCTGTATTTCATAAAGCTTAAGTTTGCCTGCAAAATCTGATCGGGTTTATACCGCATTTTTTGAGCATTGTTTGGGTTTATATTTGGGTCCCTATGATAACATTGGGCGGGTTTATAACTGGGTCTATATGCAAACCTTGCAAGTATTAAGAGTTGAAGTTATATACCTCTCGAGTTTATACTTGTGTCTACAGGTAAAAATGTTCTGATTATAGATCTGAATATAGAGGAATTAGGTCATATATATATACTTGAATATATGAGTAAATATTGAATATGATTATACTTGATTCTATGAAGGTTGGTCAAGATTATACTTTGTCGGGTATATTCTTGGTCGGGTATATTCTTGGTCGGGTTTATACATGGTTCTATACGTTAACCTTACTTAGGTTAATACTTGTGTCTATAGATAAGGACATGTCGAGTTCATACTTGACTCTATATGTAAAAAATAGATGGGTCTGCAGGTAACTTAGGCTCTGTTTATATTTGGGTGTATAAGTGACTAGGAATCATGTGTATAAATCTTTGCCACCTTTATACTTGGTCGTGTTTACACCTGGGTATATAGGTGAACCTTGCTTTGTGTTTATAAATATAAAATTGTTCTTTACTAGTATATCCTTGAAGGTATTTATTAACGACAAATCCTTGGAAGCCCTGGTGTTTAACCATAGCATCCTCTTCATTTTATTTCTCAAACTAACTCAATTTAATAACGTTAAAAAGCGTCTTCGTGTCCTTGTGAATGTGGCTAGTCTCTCACTTCTTTATCACGATTTTAATGATCGAAAAAACTACATTCCTCGATTCGGCCAGATCTAAGCTTCACAACAAGGACCCGTCATGCCACTCGGATTATAGCAAACCACCCACATTCCCTCCATGTTCCATCGGGATGAATTAAGTCGCACTCGGATACTTTCATCCCCTAAAAACACTGCTCAGTGGGACACATTCCTAAGAGGATGCTTCTCCTAATCCACATCCTCTTAACCAGTTCAAGTCTAGAGTTACCTGTTATCTTCTCCTATATCTATATAAACTACCTCTTGAGTGACCCCAGGACCTTTTACAGGATGAACCTTACAGTAAGAAAATGTTATTCCAAGGAGATTGAATGCCGAATTGATATATATATATAGTTGTTTTCTTTTGATAACACCAGTCCCAATAATTTTTAATCAAACTACGTACATATATTATCTTTATTTACAATATTTCCCGCCTTTTATTCGAGATACATATTTGTTTTGAATTTTTAACTTCATTTTAATCCATCTTGCACATTTTAAAATGTATCATTCGTGCATTGAGCACTGCTGCCATATCTGGTCGGGAGCTCCTGATATTTATCTCGGAGTTCTCAACAAAATCCAAACAAGGATTTGCAATGTAATTTAGCAACTTTTCTTTGGTCACTTTCTTAATGTCGTGATGTAGCTTCCCTTTGTCTTTTCTACAAATAGTTTTACAGCTTCTGCTCTGACGAGGTTCTTTTCCCGGTTCCTCGACCACATGAATTTACTCGTGCTCCTAGATTGGCATATAGGTCTCCTCATTTTACTGTCAAAACAGTCAATTGTAACCTATACTTCTACTACAATAGTTTCTTTTCTCGCACTTCCCGCCTGTGGAAAATCTTTCCGAATACTTGCTTCCCTAATAGCCTTAATCTTTAAAAATTTAAATGCAGAGACAGTTGCCATCTTCTATCTTTTGAAATCCAGTTCATCTTTTATCCTTTCTTCAATATCCCCTGTACCCAATCTTTTTTTTTCACCGTAAGCTTTGTGAACTAATGGCGGTCCTGTAACGCTTAGGATGAAATGATTAATATAATAAACATATATAAAGAATTAGAAAAACTGACAGAAAGAGATGAATTAAGAAAAAGAAGAAGAAGAAAGGAGAGGGAAAAAGCAATGTAACCAATGTTATTATGTAACTGATTGGTTGATGTGTTTTACGGCTTATAAATCGCTTAAATCCGAAATATATTTTAGATTATGAGAATAATTATTTTTCATAAATGAATTAATGTTCAAATGCAAGATCAATTGTCATCTTTTATTTCCTTTATTCCAATCTTTTTTTCTTTCTTCCTTTCTTTGACATCCCCTGTACCTTTTCTTTCTCTTACTGTTAACCATGCTTTCCAGTGGCGGTCCTGTGTTACTTGGGGTGAAGCGGTTATAAAGAAATATCTTCTGTCTAAAAAATATTTTTCAAGAGACACAGTTAAGGAACACTGTTTGAAATCCATTTTGAAAAACTTTTTTATTCTTTAGAATGCCGCGGTGAATTTTTCCAGCATGTTTTCTGTTGTGCCGTGGCTCGTACCATGTGACATCCGGTCGCCCGAATGTATAAAAGACAATCTGCACTTAGCACGGAGATTGTCATTACCACAGACTTAAGTACGGGAAGTAACACCTACTACGGAGAGAGACTGTAAATATCGCATATACATCTTGGTCGTACCACTCTGTTAATAAAGTAGTTTATCTACATTTCTCTGTGTATCTCTTCATTCCACGATACAACATTTTCTTTTATAATTTGTAGTCCGTTTTCGTCGCAGTCATTAAGCGCTGAATAAAATAGCGTTTTTTTCTTTTTTTATAAATGGTTTCTTTGTCAATATGCTATAAACGAGGGAACCTTAATAAAAGAACTAGTGCTGGATATGGCGATTAAATACACCAGTCAGCAAGAACTCTGATCAAAGATTGGATACTTTGATGAACGTTAAACCATCTTTTAATTACTGTTGCTCCCAGGTCTATCCTGACCCGTGCTAGTAGAACCTGTTAGAGTCCCAACTATGGTAAAATAGTGAACTTCCACAGAAAAAAAAAACACTATGTATAAAAATATATTTTCTAGTAAAATTGCTAACAAGACATTCTATTTGTAGTTGAAGCCATAAAATTGTCTTCCAAATATTTAGATTTCGGCATTAAATATTTTATAGAGATTTGTATCCCACTAAATTCATCCACAGTAAATTTGTACCCTGGCTATTTCAAAATCTCAACATTACTGGGAGATTTTCTAATATCACAGTGTAGAGTACCTACTTCCAAGAGTGATAGAAAGAAAAAACTCCAAAGAAATTTAGATAAATGAAACAACAAAATTCCAATATTTTCCAGTATCTCTAGGTTTGTGCGGAAATGCTACTCTGATTAAAGGAGAAAATACTTCACTACGACTGTAAGATGCATAGAGAGTGCCTTAATGGTCAGGTCATCCACAGTAAATTTAAAAATTTTGGGAGATGGTTAGGATTATTATTTTTAGCCGCCATTCGTATATCGATTATCGATTATATATTTATAAATAGAACTTTGTCTGTGTGTATCTGTGTGTGTGTCCGTTACTTATAGACTCCGAAACGGCTGAGCCGATTTTCTTGAAAATTTACACATTTGTACTATAAGCGTCTGCGAGTGTTCTTAGCTAGGTTTTATGTCGAGGTACCCCCAATAACTATCGAAAATTGATAATCGAAAAAATCGGGTTATATAAGGAGTGGTGCGATTTTAATCAAATTTGATACGCTCATGGACAAAGACATAAGAAATGATATTCAGAAGTTTCAAGGTTGCAGTTCTTACAATAGTGCAGAAAATTGATAATATATATACATATATATATATATAAGGCAAGATGTTTGTGTGTGTCTGTTTATCTGTCTGTATGTCCTTTATACAAATCCACAATTTTTATCCGATTCTTACCAAATTTCAAAATTTGACTTACATCCATTCATTTTTCTTTCAGTCTACAGTTTCGCTTTAACTGGAAACAATTATTGCTTTTTAATCTTTCGTGCCAACGTCCAAAGTGTCTGAGCTCCAGGACCATGGATTAGTTTTAAAGCTTTCATTACACCCGAGCAACGCCGGGTTATACTGCTAGTCGATTATAGCTGAAAGTTTTGATGGCAAAAACTTAGCTATTATGCAAAAATTTCATTTTTATACTGGGGTACAGTTCTGTACTTTTAGAATGTGTGCTTTAGATACGAAATAAATTATCTTTAAATGCATTTATTTATTTTCGTTTATATATTTGTCTAGTCATGCTAACAAATGAACGTTCTACAGATGACAAAAATAGGTGTCTGAAAAAAAGATGCCTAATGTATACACTAACACGAAAATTGTGAATAGCAGTTACGAATGAGAGAGACGGAAAACTGCAAGTCATATGTAGATTTTTATTCAGAATATCAGCTAAACTCTAGGTTTTTGAAATTGCCAGGATCATTTTTCTTAAAATGCAATTATGGCTTCTCTGTTCATGAATAACAAATTGGTGTCGAATCGTGTAACTGACTAATCAAGTTAGTATGTATGACATTTATTTTTCCTGATAAAATATAGTTAAAATCAACTAGTCTACACGTATGTGAATACATACACCGAGATAAGTACATTTCTATATATATATATTCGAGTAAAATCATTATTCTTATATCTATGTTTATATCTATCTAGTCAACATTCATTCATAGAAGTACCCACACACAGAAATAGTATATATATATATATATATATATATATATATAATTATTACGTTAGAACATGCGAAACCTACAAACTATTGCAAAATTGTACATTTTGTTTCGACATTGAAAGAACAATGTCTCATCAGGTAGTTAACAATGATGGTAATAAACGTTTTATTTTTTTTTAAATTCTTTTAAGAACAAAACTTCTTTTTATGTTGGAAAATTTCTCCCCGTAAGAAGTAAAAGATATTAAAAAAGAGGAGAGAAAGAGGAAGAAAATATCAGAAAATAAGATGAGAAATCAATAAAAGAAACAGAAAGAAGAAAAAGAAAGATACAGAAGAAATAGAAAGTGAAGAGAAAAATAAGTGAGAAAATGTAGAGAGGGGAAGAGCAAATAGAAACGGCTAAGAAAGATAAATTTTAAATTTTGGCCTGAAGTGAATTGCAGATTGACATCAGCTGCAGTGTTTGGGCTCTAATCTTTTGGCATTTTTTAAAAATTGAATTGTTTCTTTTCTACAACCTCACTGGATATGAAGATATTGATTTAAATAATATAGGGAATTATAGAGATTATGGATTCATGATTGTAAATCAATTTATTAGAAGTAAGGTTGATAAACTTAGAAAATTAATCCATAGAGTTCTTAAATTTTTTGGTCTTAGCGTAATTATTAATTCTAATATAAAACAAGTTGACTTCTTAGACGTAACGTTATACTTAGTTTCCAATAATTTTCAGCCTTACATGGAAACCGTGCTAACCCAATTAATATAAACCCTGGCTCTAAACACCCATCAATTGTTATTAAACTTATTCTATCATCGGTTGAACGTGCATGAACAAAGAAATATTCAGAAACCATAAAATGATTTGCGCTAAAGTTCATCGGGTTAGTGGACATAGATCTTCTGTGATTAGTTTTGTGCAAGAATATAATTGTTGTAAAAAGAAAAATAGAAACAAAAATATCATATGGTATAATTCTCCATTTAATCAATCAGTTAATATTAAACTTGGGAATAAATTTCTTAAATTGATTGATAAACATTTTCCTAAAAATAACCTTTTACGTAAAAGTTTCAATCGGAACACTCTGAAACTTAGTTATAATTGCACTAATAATTTAGAAAAAAATAATTAAATTACACAACAATTAAATATTGAAATCATATAACAATAACAATAGTAATTCTACTACTCATCTTAATTTGCCCCATAATGAACTCTTATGTAATTGTAGAAATCTCAGCCAATGCCCTTTATCTAACAAGTGTTTGACTAAATCCTTTCTGCTCTATCTCATCAGTAGAAAATCTAAAGGTTACTAAAGTTTATATTGGTAATACAATGAGCCATTTTAAAAGACGTTTTTACAGTTATCTCTCATCTTTTAATAATAAGGAAAAATGAAACATGACATCACTCTCTAAATATTTTTTAAAAGTTAAAAGAGGAGAATAAAACACCTACAATTGAATGTAAAATTCCCAAACAAACCAAAATCTCTAGATTGGTGAACGAACATGTTTCCTCTGTCTATAAGAGAAAAATGAAAATTATAAAGTACGTGAAAAGTGACAAATTTAGTAATCAAAGGCATAAAACTACAGTAAATTGTAAACATATTAAAGAATTAACCTTACAATCCTGATAGCATTAATAAATCTAAAGTAAGAAGCAACTGCAATTGTAAACATTTTATAGTATAAACCTTACTATCTTGATAATTTACTCTAGCTATATAGTCTTTCTTTTTGTTATTTTATCTTTATTTTCTGTCACAAGTTGTGATTTATTTAGTAAGTATTTTGTTACTGTTATTAGTTTTAACAGTACTAGCTTATATGTATATTTGTATTTTTTATTTATTAGTTATTATTTATTATTTTTTATATTCAATATCTATTATTAATTTTTTAATATATATATACTGTTTATTTTATGTTTATTTTATTTATTTATGGAATATTACTTTATTTTATTATAGTTTAATTTTAATTTAATATTACTTCATTTTAATTTTGATTTAAAATTTAAAATTTTATTAATTTGATTTTAGCTTTCCAATTTATTATGTTAGGTCTAATGACCTCTATTTTTTATATCCTTTATTTTATGTTTTATAAATAATTTTTGTGTTTGTGTATGTGATTTCATCATTATTTTTAAAATGCCAAAAGATTTAACTTGAAACACTGTAACCGATATCTATATATGTCTGGAATTCACTTCCGGCCAAATTAAAAATTTTTGGTCTCTTAGCCGTTTTCATTAGTTCTCCCCTTTCTTCTCCTTCCACATTTTCTCACTTTTTCCTCTTTATTTTCCTCTTCACTTTCTACCTTCTGAATCTTTTCTTTTTCTCTTTCTTTTACTTTTCTTTCTAAAATTACAATTCTTTTTTTTTTAAATGCTAACAGATTTGAGCCCAAACACTGCAACTGATGTCAACATCTGTCTGCAATTTACTTCCGGTCCAAATTTAAAATTTCTCTTTCCATTTGCTCTTCACCTCTACATTTTCTCATTTATTTTCCTCTTCAGTTTCTATTTCTTCTGTATCATTCCTTTTCCTCTTTCTTTTTTGTTTTTTGAATTCTCTTATTTCCTGATCTTTTCTTCCATCTTCTTTTCCCTTTTTTAAATATTTTTTACCTCATACGGAAAAAAATCGAAAAATGAAGAGACTTTTTGTTCTTAAAACATTCTTTTGTTATAAAAAATTTATTATTTTTATTAGAACGTGACCATTGGATGCATTGATTTCCATCGCTTCAGATACGACGGCAGCCAGTCATTTAGTAAAAAAACATCTTATATTCACTTTATAACTCAAAATTAGATTGTTTATAGATCATAAATTACAAAATAAATGGGTATGTGTTATTCACCATGTTGCTCGATTTGATCAATGTACACCTAGATAAGCAATTGGTATTGATTACCTAGTACACAAACACAACAATTTCACAGGTGGTGTAAAACAACCCATATATATACAGCCATCAACATCTATCTATCTATCTATCTATCTATCTATCTATCTATCTATCTATCTATCTGGCAATTTTTTCATATCTATCTATGTTATTTTTTCACAACAATGTATATATTTTCATAAATTCATGAATTATGCAATAATCAGGTGCATATATTTATATTATGAATTGTGATATACATATATAATTATATATATATATTCATTAATATATATATATATATATATATATATATATATATATATATATATATTCCTACTATTGTGAACGTTGTCTTGTGAATATTTTTATTCATATCTATGTCATTCATTTTACCCCTATTTTCCTATATATGCATGCATGCATGCATGTATGTATGTATCTATCTATCTATCTATCTATCTATCTATCTATCTATCTATCTACTTCAACATATATGTATGTTTGTGGGTGTATGTATGCATTTATCTATCTATTTACCTATTATAGTCTTTTTATATCAACCAATCTATTTAACTAATTATGTAGGTGTTTTCACATCTATCTATCTTTCTATCTATGCATGAATATTTCATTCTATTTAACTATATATCTTTTACAGTATTTTCATATGTATGGGTGTAATTATGCATGTATGTATGTATGTATGTATGCATGTATGTATGTATGTATGTATGCATTTATCTATCAACTTTTCGCAGTTTTTCATATTTATCTATCTATCTATCTATCTATCTATCTATCTATCTATCTGTCTGTCTGTCTGTCTATGTAATTATTTTCACAAATATATATACTTTTTCATAATTCATGAACTTTACAATAAGCAGGTGCATATTATATTCATAATATGAATCGTGCTATTGGTATAGGGATATTAATATATATATATATATATATATATATATATATATATATATATATATATATATATAGTCATCCGAAGACAGATCTGTTTAGCTGTATCATGGCTAATCAGTACGGTTAGACAGCCGATTGCTTTTTAACCAGAATTGAAACCCGACCGAATTGGCGTCAGTCGGCGTTTCTACATCTGAGCTACGGGCGCTTGTTAGAAGGAGCAGACTTTTTAGCGTTTTTATTATCATTATACAGGCCCAATAGTTGAGAGTGTTCTAATTCATTGCTGAATGAACGATGCGTAGATGCCAGAATAGCTACTGTTTTTCAAAGTCTACCATTCTTCCAGAGTGCTCAATTAGGGTGTGAGAGCGTATATTCCTACTTCTTTGAACGTTGTTTTGTGAATAGTTTTTGTTGATATTTTATTCAGTGGAAATTACACCTACGTGTCTTCGAAATCGAGAATCCCTGTACATTCGTACAGTTTAATAAACACTAGGTCTATTCAAAAATGGTTATCAATGAAATAATGTTTAGTACATTCTGAACTGATGTCATATAAATTATACATGTATTCCTTAGAAATAAACACACACATAGACACATGCAATTATGTGTGTGTGTGTAACATATATTTTCTTTGCAATTTTTTTTCAGTATTTGAAGATCAGTATTTGAAGATCTCTTGAAAATGTTTTAGTTAATAGTTCATGTTTCCTTGCAAACATGTTGCCCAAATGGTTCATCATTATCGTCGTCTCTGCCAGTATTATTTCTCCAATTTCATTCTGTCTTTTTGGCTATATTCAGTGAGAAAGGAAATCTTTGCTTTCACCGGTCTCTGATTTTGTTCGCAAAAAACAAAAAAAAATAAATGAATAAAAAATAAAAATAAAAGCTTAATTTTGCTTTCTCTGTTCTCTTATTTCATCACCAGAAAAAAAAAAGAAGAAAAACTTGGTTTGGTTCATTTTGTTTTACGGCATATCAGCTTCAATGAGCTTTTTAATGCCAATAAGATGTTTAGAATAGATTCGTAAACAACAGAATATGTATTTATTTCCCCCAAAATATATTGTTGGTGATATTTTTTCAGAAATGTAGAGGTGGTAATATTTTTTCATAAATATATTTCATAAATATATTTTATTTGAAAAATATATTCTGGTAATATTTTTTTGCCAAAATGTATTTCTGGGACTTTTTTTCTAAAAAGAGTTACTGTTATTTTAACTATAAAGTTTATTTTTATGCTTTAATATTTTTTTATGCTTTTTAATATTTTTGACACCATTTTGGTAGCTATTTTCCCATAGTTGGGACCCTAACGACTGCTTTTATCTACCAGATGTAGTTTCTCGTCATACTACGGAAAAGAATCTTTGCTTTCTAAAGATGTCCAAAGTAGTTGGAAGTACTTGATAGAATAATATCGGGAAATAGATCTATAATACTGAACTATGAATAAATATTATAATGAAACAAAAGTGTACCGAAAACTTAACTCAAATACAATTTAAAAGATCCGCTATTTCCGTGATTTTCAATAAAATACGTGTGTATATTTGTACATGTGTGTGTGTGTGTGTGCGTGCATACGTTTGTATGTCTGTGTGTCTGCATCTGTTACACACATTGATAAAAGTTATTTGCCCCTAAGAAATTTACATTAAAAGTTTCACAGTTAATGCAACAGATTTAAGCAAATTCCCACGGAGATAAAACTAAATTAAATTTGAAGGGATATAATTTTTTGCATATCTGAAAATTTGATTTTCTAATGTAATCTGCAAGAATAATCGGGTTACTTAAAGTTTACTCTTATAAATATATATATATATATATATATATATAGGTGTGTGTGTTTGTGTGTGTGTGTCTATGTGTGTGTGTGTCTATGTGTGTATGTATATGTGTGTGTGTGTGTGTGTGTGTGTGTGTATTTGCAGGAATTCTTCCGCATGCATGATTGATAGTTTCTTAGTAACTTTTCAAATGAATATGGTTGGAAATGATGCTATATTATATCATGCAAGTCAATGTTTTCACAATAAAATTGATATTGACCAAATAATATCGGTAGAACCTTCAGGATATGTTTATGATCATATAATAAATGAAACAAGATTTTCTACGTTTTTTTATTAAAAATAAATCTATGATACAGTCGTGCATTGAACATTGAACACTGTTAAAATTTCTGGTCGGGTGCTTCCGGAAAATCCAAGGGAGGATCTGCAATGTAATCGATCCTGACTTGGCATCTCGACTTCAGTTGTTCGGATGAGCTCTTCACTATGGCACCTGAACTCTTTCTCACAGGCGTAATGTGGCTTCCCTTTGTATTTTCTACAAATATTTTCATGGTAATTTCTCTGATGAACCTTTTTCGCTGGTGCTTCAATCACACGAATTTACTCGTGTTACTAGATTGACATCTACGTCCGACCCTTTTACAGTTGAAATATTTAAAGGTTACTGTCACTTGCACTCTAACAGTTTCTTTTCTTGCACATCTCGTCTGTGGGACTATGTTCGTTTGTTTGCTTCCCTGATAGTAACATTCAGGGAAGCAACTAAATGGCAGAAGTCTCTAAAATTTAAATGCAACATCAATTGCCATTCTCTATATTCTTTAACTCCGTTCATCTTTTATCAGTTTCTTAATATCCTTGAACCCTGTATTTTCTTTGACTAATGGCGGTCCCACATTTCTTGGGAGTGAAATGATCAAAAAAGTTTATCTAAACCTGATCGTTTTTGTTTTGTTTTACATGTGGAAAACTTGGAAAAAATGTGAAGGCACCAGTAATATGATTGTACACAAGGATATTGAAAATTCCATGGGCCTAGCGAGTAAAAAACAAGGAAGTCTTCAAGAAAATTGAAACAGAAAGAATGCTTCTATTTAGAATCAGGAAAAGGCAGTTGAAATTCCTTGGACACATAACGAGGAAAGACAGCTTGGAAAATTAACACGCTTAAGGATCAGCGAGATAGGAAAAGTCAGCAAGCCACTTATCTGACAATTATTATGCGAGTGAATGAGGGAAGGGCGTCGCTGGCCTTAGCAAAACGAGAAAAATTGCTGAGCGCTATAAGGTATAGAAAGTTGTGACGGGGCATAATAATCTATGTTCTGAAGTGACGCAGCAAATAGAAAAAAGAAGAAGAAATGTCTTTTAAAAAATAAAACATTAACACTAATATTTCAAGAACAAGTGCCTTACGTGATACACGATTGGGCAATCATGTCTCGAAAGAAACATGACTGTCTTGGCAGAAGATTATCCCGCAGTAGGTTGTCTTTCCTACTGCGGTATACTGGTTGCCAGCCAAAGCTATAGAACCCAATCTGTTCTGTCATTAAGCCATAACTGGGTGAAAGAGACGGATTAATACCTTTTCCGAGGATATTGGCTCGTAAATAAATGCAAGGAATTCCACTGGAATTCGAACTCGGCTCTCCGATTTTTCGTTCCGAGCCAATTTCCGCTGCACCTATATACTACCTGTTCGTCAAATTAATAAATAATGGGCTCATTACAATTGAGCTCTTTCAAAAGGAAAATTGTCACGAGTTACCACTATTGCAATTAGCTCATTGCTCTAAAGTAACGAATTGAATTCTACCTGTGTCTGGCGTGTGTATGCACCGCATATATATAACACCCTAAAATTTCCTCGTCTCTCATTTTATGCGCCTATGGTTTAGGGAGTAGACACTCGAGTTTCGATACCGGCTCGAAGCGAGTAGATGTCTAGTCACACTGATGAGCTGTGATACAGCGAAATAGGCTTGTATGTGGATGACTAATAAATTATGATCTAATTATGATTGAACACTCTAGAGAGGAAAATTTTAAAAACAGTTACAGATTTACGCATTATTCTTAAGTAATGAATTGAGTTCTCCCGGTAACTGGCGTGTGTATATACTGCATATATATAAAACTCTAAAATTCTCCCTTCTCATTCCATGCGACGATGACACCCAATCTGTCGAGTTTCGATCCCGCCATATATATATATATATATACATATATATTGTGTATTTGGGCTACAGACCCTAGTTGATGTAAGTTTAATTTGCCACGACTCCTAAAGGTATTGCGATTAAGCTTTATAAAGTGTATATAACCTGACCAAATGTTCTATACATAAAAGAGCTTTCAGTTCTTCTATTAGTCATTCTCAAAGATTTGTAGAAATTTTTAACGAACGTATAGATTTCTATGTATTTATATCAATCGTGATGGAAATGCTTTTGTTCTTCCAAACACAATGAGTACATTGTGACCGTGTGCATTGTTGATATTACTAAGTGTTGACTTTTTTCATTATTAATAGAAATTACTTACCTGTTATGTCTAGTCGTGTTTGTTGAGTGTAGTTCATTCCGCGTGTAGATCCTAAAAGGAAAAGAAAAAGACAAGAAATAAGATTTATCACTTTTTGTCTCGTCTTGGCTGGGGAGGATGTGACATAGGGCGTTTCTGATTGGTTGATTGCTATTTCAATATCAGCAGTTGTAATTCTATATATATGTTCGTTGTTGTTTGCTTGGTGGATATTTTGCTTTTTGGTGAATATTTTGCTTTCAGAATCGCCTTCTGGAAGTATTGTTACGGTAGAGTCGCTTGAATGAAAAGCTATGATGTTGAAAGGAAGAAACCTGTCAAGACCCCCAAGGTATAACATCACTGATAAGGCTATCCTGCTTACCCGTTGAAGTGTATTCATAACAACAATGCTTCTGTTATTTCTAGATGTTTTTACATGTGGAAGAGGCTATTATGGTCGTATTTTCCACAAGTATGTTGCACACGGAATTTGGGAAGTTTTCGTGTGTGTCTAAATGGCAATTACTTGAGCTATTGTCTGAAAGATGTAATGTGTGTCTTCTTGATAAACACATGGTGACATGTCCATTATAGTTATTCGTGAATTTGCTTGATCAGCAACGCAGTTCTTTAAAGGACAGATATGTTAAATAAGACTTTCTTTAAGTGACATTTAATATATATACTTCATATGGCAATGTCTTTTAATATATTTATCTTGAATTCGTTTAAATATCTTTGAATCTGAACACTTTCTGTGATTTTTTTATCATCAATAATGTTTTATCTCAACAGAGTTTTTTTTTATGGGAATAGAAATATTTGAATACCCAAACATCGTCATCACATCTCCCATAGTTTTGTCTGAATTAATTAAATTGTCTTCAAATGTTTTTACCATTGAGATTATTTTGTAAAAAAAAAAAAAAATGAATAAATGAAAAGGAGCAATGTTTGGTGAATATGGCAGATGAGATAACACATCCCAGCCAAGCTGCAACAGTTTTTGTCAGTTCGCCAAAGAAACGTATTTCTTTTCCTCTTGGCCGATTCTGAGGGTTTTCTTTTTAATTGCTGTCTTTAGTTTGTCTAGTTGCGACCAGTACTTTTCAGAATCCAATTGACAGTTTACTTGACAGAAGCCCATTATAAAGGATTCTTTTTCAGTCTCACAAAATGCTGAGCCTAACTTTCTTATGATGATGACCAGCTTTTGGAGTGGCTAAAGTTGTCGTCTCGCTTACCCCAGGAGCTTTTTTGTAAAAGTCCAATTTCTCATCACCAGTCACAAATTCGCTTTAAATGGTGCATTTTCATAGCATTTATACAGCAAATCGCAGATTATTTTCACTCTGATTATGTGGTAGTCAAGCATCGTAGCGATTTAAATACCCAAGCTTCACTCAGTGCTCATCGATGGTGAATTTTGATAGATTTAGTGTTTCTATTAATTTATTCTCAATATCGTGATTTGATCGTCATCTGTAGTGTAGATCTGTCTGTGCGTTCTTCATCAATAAAGCTACAATCACCAACACTAAACTTAGTGAATCACTTCCGTACAGTTTCGTCAGCTCATATTTACTGTACACAGCACGCATCTTTTTTGTTGCTTGCGAGGCATCTTTGCCTTTACAGCAATAAAATGCATCGTCTAAAATGCCTCTTATAGTCCTCCATTTTTATACGGATGCAAAAGAGACATGAATTAAGTTCGAAGCATGCTCTCATCATAAATGTAAGCATATTTTATCTGTCGATAGATTAGACGTCTTCTAACGTGTTGAAACATGAATGATTAACACTGCATGAACTTTCCGGACAACCCAATATACTGGGCTGTTTCAGTCATTTCAGGTTCAGATAAGATCATTTACTCAATATTTCTGCAGGGGCACACACTCTTACATAAAAAATAAATATTGTCAATGCAAAGGAGATGACTTGCACACAAATAACTTACATATATAGCCAATAAAAATCAAAGATTACTAAAAAGTGGGATTAAAGAATTATTCCTTTAAATTTTAAATCTTCACCTTATTTTACAAGTAAAAACAGATGGTACTAATAAAAATTATATTTGATCTTCGACTTCGGTTGTTATAGTGCTTGCCAGGAATAGGATTTATATGCGTTTCTAGTTTTCTTATATAATTTAATAATTTAATAAATAGAATTTATTGAAACTAAACACTGTTATGAAATCCACCGTTGTAAGTTGATTCACCTTGTGTTTTCTATAAATACTTTCATTGTAATGTTCATGTTCGGAGCTTTTCACTATGGCACCTGAACTCTTTGAGTCTTTGAAGCGCAATACTAGACTAACGACGAGGTCTCATCAATTTACAATTTTGATTTGCAAGACGTAATTGTTAGTTTATGCAAAGAACTTATTTCCTCGCATTTCTCGCTTGTGGAACTCCCTTCCGGCACCATACTTTCCAGCCAACTTTAATCTGCAAAAGTTTTAATGCATTGTCAATTGCTATCTACTGTCCTTCTGATTACTCTTCTTTTTTTAAGTTTCGTAGTAATGATTGTATTTTTTAGTTCTTCTATTTTAATAGTTTCTTCCTTTTAATAGTTTTACTGCCTTGCTTGGATGAACTCGATTAAAAAACACAAACATTTTGACTAAGGATGCACGTCTCAAATACTCTTCAAAGAAAAAGAATGCATCAGCGGATACACAGTTGATCAGCTAAAACTAGATACCTCCACGCAATTGCCGAAAAAATCAAACAGCGTAGCATGTTAAAAGAGCTACAATTTTTATCATCAAAATGTTTATGGTATTATTAAGAGAAAAGATCAAAGTTTGTTGTCATCTTTTTTCAAAATTTTTTTAATCTTTTATAACGCGTTCAATATTTCAGTTGTTTTTTTGTCAGCTATTTACTAGATGTTTACTATAGGTTACCTTTATGGCAAACTTAATATTATCCAAGTCGTTGTTTGGCGTTGAAAAACACATTAATTTGGAAATTCTTGCAAAAATCAAATCGTTGTCTGATTTTAATGAAACTTCTAGAACTTATTCACAAATAAATGAAATTATGTATGCAATTATTACAGTTAGAAAATCTTTGTGAACAATAATATATTCTTCCCATCAATTAATTGCTTGAAACTTCAGAAATTCAGTATGGATCTCAATAGTTTTTTATTAATTCAATGCAGGACCATTGGAAATGTAAATCATGTCACTTTTTTTAAGACTATTTTTCCGAAAATTTCCGAATAGTAGAACAAACAATGCATTAAAACGTCAGTTTTAATTTAGAGAAACTTTTAATTGATTTTAGACATAATATAGATTAAGGATATCATATTCGGAAGAAAAAAATGGATGAATAATGGATTTTAATAAAAACCGTTTTAATTTTTTTCTTTACTAATTATAATGATTTAGAAGGTTTCAAACATTTTAAAAATTTCTTCCAGTCACTCAGTGCCTTCGGTTATTAATTTATCAAGTAAAGACTGTGTTCACAAATCAAAAATTTAAAAGCTTAATGCAAATCATTCAGAATTAAGATTTTTAAAATAATTTTTTAATTGTTTTTATGATAAACTGCACAATTTTTACAATGAAAACCTATAAAAGACTTATCATTAAAATGTTACGTGTTTTAAGTTTTGTTTCCTTTACGAAACGTTAGTTTGGGTTATGTCATTTTTTGGCCACCATACTTCCAGATTTGTAAAATGTAACTGATAACAGGAGTTGTCATTGCCTATTTAAAGGTCAATACATCAATCCCTTTTTGTTTAAGAAATTTTTTATTCTACATTTCATGCCATAAAGAAGTAATATTTTTCAAATTAAATTTATTCAATTTTAGATTTACTAATTTTTCAAAAATAACATATCACAGATATATATTAAGTTTTTGCAAGATTTTTAAAACTGAAAATAAAATTTTGTTTACAAATGTGTCAATCACTCAAAAATAGCCGAAAATTTTTTAAACATTTAAAACATCTCAAGATTTTAGGTTCCAATCAATATAGATTCTGTTTGAAATGCATCAGAGTAGTTTACTTACTGAAAACAGTAAATTGTATCATTTAGCTTTCAATTAGGCTAAAATTAAATCTTTAAGAAAGCGTTTTTTATTTTTTTTAAATTAATTTAAAACTTAGCTTTTCTTGAAAAAAAGAATAGTTACCTAAATAAAAACCATAGGTGTTGTGAGTTTAATCCCGAGGTCGGATAGTACAGACTTTGTTCCATCAGACGGGCTGAAAGTTTTTCAACTGTAATTGTTGGGAATAAAAATATAACACACAACTTGCGTCCATGTCAGTTAAGCGTCCTATATTTGGATCTAGAATGGAAAGAAAAGAACTTCATTCGAACAGAGAAAAATGTGTTTTGATTTCAAATTTTCAAAGCTAAACATTTTTTCCGAATTAACTAGCTTTGATTTCATAGAAGAAAAACATGGAATGACGTGATTATAAATGTTGTCGCACGTTCTTGTTCCTTTATAAGTTATACTTCATTGATGAATACAATATGCTGAGACTAAACCCTAATATGAAACCCAACGCCGTATGGTTGCCATCCCCCCTGATTCACCAAAACCCTCTCTTCGTCAGACTCTCTGCCTCAGGGCGGAAAGGAACCGAGACAAGGCTTCACCGAACAGTAGCGTCTCGTTTGAGGGAAACAAGCAAGTGCCTGACATTGCCTTAGAGCAGGGTCTACGGGAAATTCTTGCACGAGTTTAAAGACTCGGATTTCCCACGAAAAAATTTGACCTTGTGCCACATCCAGCCTCAGTAAGGAGAAATATCTGAATAACCAATGTGTTAATCCCATGGGACGACAATATCTTTTGTGGCGACATTATTCGTTTAATCCTTGGAAACAAGCAAGCAAAGGTTTCCTGTGGTAAAAAGTGAACAGGACATACACAAGTGGGACATGAACAGTCGACCCCGTTTATTAAATAAAAGGTATAAAAATATAGTTAGAAATTCCCTAAAGTTTACCAGGATCTACAGACATCTAAAAATAACCGGTGAGCACTAGGACAGGAAATTTGTGAAACTAACAACAAAGGATTAATCTGATTGTAAATAATGTAAATTATGACTAAGACCTTATTTCTTTTCACTTAGTCTCTCAACATCTCGACGCAGTATATTGTTTTTTACTTGTCTTTGATTTTCAGAACGAACCCAATGGAACTGATAACGCCCATGAATAGAAATGAAATAAACAGTTTTCAATTTCACGCTTGCAGGAAAGATATTTACGGATGTTTGAAAATGAGAAGTCCGGTTGATCTTTGATTTGGTGATTCCGAAAATATCTATATAAAGCAAATGAATATCTATTAACCTCTATCAACAATTTATAGCATTATAATCAGTGTTTGCATTAATTCAACACAAACAAGACTTTTTTTTACGGTATATGACGTTCTTTTAAGTTTCTCTCTATCCCATCATGGCACATTATTGCGTATTTTAAATGACCGTCTTTTATAGATGTCATCTTCAAAATGCCAGAATATAACAGAATAAGATCTCGGTATTTCAATGACGTCAAAAATGATGGAGCTACATACCATTACCATTAAGATTCAAGCCTAACAAAGATTGAACAATTGCACCTTAGTCCCATTTAAGTCACAACCCTTTAAAATATTTTAGTCAGTCATTTAGGTGTCATACCTAATGCACGCTGGATTATCATGTCTCTTTCGATCCATGACTGACGAGGGAGAAGATTTTCCCACGGTAGGTTGCCATTTCCTTCCGTGGTAGACTGGTTGCCAACCAAGGTTATATGAAACAATCTTTCCTTGTATTCAACCCATAGCTGGAGGAAGAAGAGATGGATTCATATCTTTCCAAAGGGTATTTACACGTAAGTGAATGCAAAGAATTCAACTGGAATTCGAATTCGGCTTTTAGATTTTCTATTCTGAGTCGATTTTCCATTACGCCATAATGCAATTCCCGAAATTTTTGAACTTCTTTAATTTTGCTGAAATGTCTTTCTTGGGGATTGCCATCAGCTACCGCGTCGCAATATTGAAAATTACAAAGACGACATTTAAATGGCGATTTCAGCTTTGAGACAAACAAAAAGTAACTGAAAACTCAATTCTAATTTCAAATGGGGTCATATATACCTGGCTGATGCGACGTTTTTCTGAAAACACTGCACGATACGTGATTACCCTGCTCACTTTGAATGCATTATGAATGCAAAAGTTACGCAGTATACAAACCAACTCATTGTCGTCACTCCGCCGAAAGATTAACTCGGAAACGTATTCTCACGCATGCGTACTACAGTTCATTTTCTGACTTGTCACGTTATAGCAAAGTCACGCAAACACTTCGCGAAATAACCAAATTGTATTCCATGTAGAACTCGTATATTAGGAAACAAAACTAAAAACTAAAAGGTTTTTAGATTTCTCGAACTTTGATGAGGTTGTGCTGTGTCAAAAGCTGCGAAACACAGTTCTGAAAATATTTTCTGATTTCTAGTTAAGCAATCAGTCAGACACTTTCTGAGAGAAATAAAAGTTCGTGACGCCAACATATCATTCAAGAGTAGTGATGACAAAGTTCAAAAATTGAATTTACTAAGCATCTAACCTCTGTAACTGTGGATCTCCTCTGTAACCATTACTGTCTTGGACCATAATAATCACTTTGCAAACAACGGCTCTTGTACGAGGTAGAAAATTAATTAATAAGTTGGTCACCGTCTGTAAGTAAAAAGTGGTAAGGTAGCTCGTGAAACTAATTTTCTAAGAGTTTTATTCATCTTCCCACAAGGCCTCGGATTCATGACGAAGACCCACATTAAACGCCTTGAGAAAGAACTTCTGACCTGACAGAGGGTGACTGTGAGAAGATCCTATGTCTGGTAACAGGATTCCGCACCATGCCACGCAAGCAGGATAAACATGTTATGGCTGTCAGACAATTTCTTCCCAGACTGCAATCCATTGATTATTATGTGAGTGTCGTAGTTTTTTTAAGAACGCTCACGTAACGGTGCTTTTTTTAACGGAATTTTTGAACGCGCAATTTCTAAAATTACAAGGAATTATGGCGTTTTCATTCATGGTTGTATGAACCTAAGAGGTATTCTTAGTATGGTTACAATTAGTCATAATTTCCGTTCTTTCATTCAACAGTTCGCTTTTGTTTGGGAATAGCATAATCTCTAACTTTTCTTCTTGGCACAGTCTACATATTTTGCCACCTTTGTAAGGCTTGTCTGTTTTTAAAATAATCCACATTATGTTTGGGTCCTTTTCATATTTTGATTTTAATTCCCACACGTCGCTAGCCAATTTTGTGCAGTTTTTTAAGTTTTCTTTTTTGAATGTAGACCTGTGATTGAACCACCTGGTCTTACAGGTGTCTTTGGTTGAACCCATATATATTTTATTTTAATTAATAATAACTGCTGTATTTTTATATTGAGCACTATCTTAAATTAATGTTTTGAAGGTTGCAATTATTTTCTTCGTTCTTATTCATTCGTATATATATATATATATATATGTGTGTGGGGGGGGGGTGTAGATAATAAACAGATAAACAGGTAGATAAACAGGTAGATAATAATACATAATAAACAGCTTAATATACATTTGCAAAATATGCATATGTATATATAAAGACAGATAATGAACAGCTTAAAATAGATAGATAGATAGATAGATAGATAGATAGATAGATAGATAGATAGATAGATAGATAAGGAACTGCTTAAAAAATAAATAGGTCTTTCTTGAGAGTCTGTTGTAAAAATACTTACTGGCACTTATGAAATGTATATCTTTTGTCGCTTCATCATTTTTTCTTATTTTCGCTTTTTTTTAATATTTATCTGATTTAAGAAATCTAATCATGAAGTAAATATGATTTTGATAAAAAGCAAACCACCGGTGCTTGTAAACAAGTATTTCTGACTATTGATTATTTCATGCATTATTCGTCACTCATCTATGGCTGCCGTTGGCAGGAGAAAAGAAACTATTATCTAAATTTAAAACATGATTTTGTACGAAAACAAATTAAATTATTAATAGAAATAGGGTTTTTATTATTTAATTTTGTTTCGATCTCTTATTTCTTAGAGTATCGAGACAGTCATTAAATGTTAGCCGAATCAGTCTTTATTTACAGTGATTAATGCGCGTCTTCACATAATATGGACGCCTGGCCGAGTGGTTAGAACCGTTTTCTTTTTTTGACTATGAAGCCCAGGTTCGAACCTTCTTTAGTCAGGAAAGGGATGTTATCGGTCTGAAGGAGGCGATCTCAGCGTGTATTACCTTTAGAAAGAGCCTGAAAACCATACCACGGGTTGACCCAAGTTTTATGAGTGAAATTGGGTAGAAGGCTCTCTTTGAGAAGTCACAAATCATCTGACCCCTCTGGCCTTGTTCAAATTGTTGTTAACGCACTCTCACCCACAATCTATGGTTTGCTCAGCAAAGTTGTAGTATTTGTGTTTAATAAACACAAAATTGTTTGATCAAGCAATGGGGATTAGTTAGTTGCCCTTGTAGACACGCATTCTCGGATACGAATAGCCAGCTATACATTCTCATATGAATGATAAACGAGTCACTTAATCTGAAAAAAGTACACAGACGTATGCGAAATGTTTCTAGAGGTTATTTCCTGTGTATTTAGCTTGCGATCCTTAAAAAACGTTTTCAAGATTAACACGCAACTAGTTTGAAAAAGATTCCAGAGTAGTGCGTAATCCAATTTGCCCAAGGATTTATTCTTTTAAAAAAGTTTTTCAGTTGCTAAGATTTCTCATCGTGTTTTCATGTATTTTTTTAATGTTTCTTTAGTCTTGACGGTGTCTGCTCCAAAAGCCATATCATGCTTGTTGATTTAGATTAATCTTTAGTTGTTTAGCGGCGACATATCAAAACCTTTATGGGTTATTTCCTGCTAAAATGACTTCAAATAAATGTGTTTCGAACGCAATTGTACGTCTTCAGCTACAAATGTTATGTACATAATTTTATACTTTCAGTGCAAAAGCATGTTTTATGGATATAGAGTTCGGTTTTGGTAACTTTATTTAGCGGCATATCTAACGTCTATGAATTATTTAATGCTGAAATTTAAATATTCTGGACACAATTTTATGGCTTCAAATAATATATTTGGAAAACAATTGCAAGTCTTCATCTAAAGATAAAATCATTTTACTATAAAATATATTGTTGATAATTCTACTATGTGTACTATAAACTGCATTGTTGGTCATTTTGCTGTAAAAATGTATTGCTAATTTTACTATAGATAACGCTGTTATTTTTTCTACTATAAAATGTATTTTATACCTTCATAGTGTTGTGTTTTTTGTTCTTTTTTAAGGTTCACTATTTAGTCATAGCTGGGACCCAAACAGGTGCTACCAGCGAGGGTCAGGGTGGATCTAGAACAACAGCAGTTCCACGCTTCTCAAAAGCTGCAATCAGAGGCCTTGCTGCCGGATGTAATTCATCGTCATACCCAGGACTACATAATATATTTATTCATGTTTCTTGTTGGGCACACTGACTGCGTTGATCATGTCTGTTCTTTTTCTGTTACTTTTTCGCCTTACTAGAGCTGCAATGCTAAACGCGGATTACAATGACACGTGGAGTACGTTGAAATACCAGTTCATGTATGTTTAACAAAGTTATGCAGCGTCAATCCTGGTCAGTACTGGAATGGGTTACCGCTAGGAATATCAGCTGCTATAAGCTTGTATGTACGGATGATGTAATTCATAATGGTTAGGTATTGTTAATAAGAGATCAGAGGTCTAATTCCTATTGTAAGACTTGTATCGATAAATCAGTATTTCCCCTCTCAAAATTCTTGTAATCTGAATACATGTTCTGGTTGATAACGCAGGCATATTAAGTACATCCAGCTGTGATAAAAATGTTTAAAGATATTCAAATCATTCAAAACAAACAATCAAAATAACCTATCGCTCTAAATATTACGTTTTTCGAACATAAATACTATGATTTGGCTGCATTGGCAAGTTGAATAGGAAATTACTACTGTTACTCAAAACAAATGTGCTAACATAAAAAAAAAACATACGCGTGAAAGATTTACTAAAGATTGTAGATATTATTGGCATGGCATGGCGTAGTGCACAAAAGTCCGAGTCGTGATTTAGACGTAATATATATATATGAAAAAATAAGGGTCAGCGTTGTGGTATAATGGATATCGGCACGGAATTCGAATTCCAGTCGAATTCGGTGCATTCACTTACGCACAAATACCTTTAGGAAATGTATTAATCCATCTTTTCTCCCTCCAGTTATGGGTCAAATATCAGAACAAACAGGTTTCTATACCCTTGGTCGTCATTCGGTCTACCAGAGAAATTAATGGCAACTTACTACGGCAAAATCTTAATTTTAATCTGGCGGATAGGAACAACAACATACGACAATCGAATACTGGTTTCACGCATCTTATTGCTACTTACTACGGATGTGCGTTGTGGTGCAGTGGATATCGGCACGGAACGAGAATTCAGAGAGCCGAGTTCAAATTCGAGTTAAATTCGTTGCAAATACCCTTGAGGAAGGTATTAATCAGTCGCTTCTCCCTTCGGATATGAGTAAAATGGCACAACAGATTGTGTTTTATAGCCTTGGTTGGCAACTAGTCTACCATAGAAAACAATGGCAAGCTACTGCGGGAAAATCTTCTGCACAGTCAGTCATGTCTCTTTCGAGATAATATCGACCAAGCATGGATTATATATGCTACTTAACTGACTGACTATATTACAACGAGCTCTGTTTTATTAACATAAGAAATATATGGGTGTGTGTGTGTGTATATATATACGTATGTATATTTATTGATATTCTTATTTATCTATCCCCCCCTCTCTCTCTCTCTCTCTCTCTCTCTCTTTATATATATATATATATATATATATATTCTGTCGGATTTCATCTATATTTGATCCTAATTTATATCTACAACTATCTACCTACCTATATATATATATATATATATATATATATATATAGGTAGGTAGATAGTTGTAGATATAAATTAGATAAAATAGTAGATAGTTGTAGATATAAATTAGGATAAAATATAGATGAAATCCGACAATAATAGGATAAAGAACAAATAGGAAGCATTTATCCGTCTAACATGTTTGGCTTTTTTAAATCATCGTCAGAGAATGAGAGATGGAAAAAATTGTTCATTGTTTAAATAAATTTCATGTACGTTTAACTTGTCAAGCAACATCTGTGTCTATAATTTACATGTGTCATCAAAATTATCAGAATTCTAGTTAGTCTATTTGAAGTTCAAATGATTATGTGTGTTTGTCTATTAGGCATTATTTACTTTTGTCAGTATAAAAACGAAAATAATAGAAAATGTTTTTTTTTCATATACTACTTCAAGTGATATATGACTCAGTGAATAAAAAGCATTGATTAAAGTAATCAAGTGATTCAAAGCGTTGTCAGTTCAATACCTGGCGAAAGCAAAGGTCTAAAGAGAAATAATTAAAATTATTAAAGGGAAAAAACTGAAACTGAGAAAATACATGACACGTGAAAATAGAACAATTTATGCCAGGTGAACGAAATAAAGTGTTTGGTTCGAAATACCTGTGTATATCAACTGAAAAAGGCCGGAGCTTGTAACGATCGAAACATCGTGAAAATGACGATGAAGATGAGAACAACAGTCCGAAGATGAAACATAATCAAGGAATCAAACTTGTTAGTGTGTGTATGTGTGCACACGTGATTTTGTGTAGCTGAAGCAAACGCAAACTATTTATGAATTTTACATCAGTTAATGAAGTAATATATTTCGTCTCACCATGAATCGCACCCTTACACGTAACCGCTGAATACCGTACCCTCCAATCCATTGATGCCAATCCACGTGTTAATCGACATCTCAAGTTGAGACTTGCTTCTTCTGCCATCTGAATTCAAAATTAATCTTCATACTTAGACGCGTTTGTCTACACAAAGTAATGAAATAACGCTCCTTTTACGAGATAATCTATAACATTAAACAAATAGCAAATAATTACTTACATGACGTGTTTTATCACACATTATTCAATACAGGAATACCAACGAAAAAGTTTAATATATCAATATTAAGAGGGTAGGCTGAAAAGTTTATAGTCTGACTAGGAAGGAATGATGCTAGAGCTGTGAAATATTGCATACATAAGTTTTAACTATTAATAACTGCATTATTTATTTCCATGTACGATGGTGGCTGAAAAGTTAATCTAGTGACTATGAAGGGTTGATGTTAGAATTGCGAAATCACGCATGCGTTATGTTCAACTCTTCTTATTGATAACTGTATACTGGGACATTTCAACCAGTACAGCGAAGCAATTATGAGAGAAATAAAAGCCTTGCTAGGATTCGTCATTGGCGGCCACAATCTCAACAATATCCGATACGCGGAGGACACGGTGCTGATAGCAGACACGGAAAGGAAAATGCAGGACCTTCTACAGAAGGTAGCAAACAAAAGTGAGAAGAAAGGACTGAGCATAAATTTTAAAAAAACTGAATGAATGGTCATCAGCAAAAAGAGGAGTCCAATATGCCAACTACAAATCGGACAAACTAAAATAAAACAAATAAAAAAAGTCAAATACTTGGGAATTATTTTGACAGATGATAGACAGTGTGGCATGGAGATCCAAAGACGCATTGGCATGGCCAAAGACGCATTTCAGAAGCTAACCAGAGTACTGAGAGACAGGAAAATCTTATTGGAAATAAAGAAAAGAGTGCTGGAGTACTATGTGGTATCTGTCCTTGTGTATGGAAGTGCATGCTAGACGATCTCATCAAGAACGAAGGCGAGGCTTGAGGCAGCAGTAATATGGTTTAACAGAAGACTACTGAGGATACCATAGAGGGAGCACGTGTGCAACGATGAGATGTTGGAGATGATGCAAAGAAAGAAGAAAATGGAGACGATGCAAACGAGAAGAAAACTCATACTAAATATCAGAAAGAGACAAATTCAGGTTTCTAGGAAACGTACTGAGGAAAAAGGGCCTGGATAATTTAATACTCACAGGTCGGATAAAT
Organism: Ascarosepion bandense; assembly: GCA_037127315.1. Lineage (NCBI taxonomy): Eukaryota > Metazoa > Mollusca > Cephalopoda > Sepiida > Sepiidae > Ascarosepion > Ascarosepion bandense. The sequence goes on from JBBBDQ010000515.1 coordinate 4,499,904, forward strand.
GGAAGGAGAGACAGGGGATTGCAGCGTGAGACGTACTTGTTAGATCTAAGCAAATGGATGGCGGAGCTGGGCTTAGAAGAGACCAAGAGTAAAATATTGAGAGCCACAAGAGACAAATCCAAGTGAAAGTCCATGATCACCTACGTCCTGAAAGGAAACGGCACATGAAGAAAACTTGTAAACTGATAACTGACTGTTAAAATATACTTTTCATCCTGTTTGTTAAAAATCATCAATATCTGATATAACGTTATAATCACTGTGATACTGGTTCCAAGCTAAGTGCTTTTATGTTGGGGAACAAAGAATAGTAAAAATGGTGAGGGTGATCAACTAGTTAAAAGCCAAAACCACGTACAACAGCCATTGAAATCAAGGATTTGAACCAGTGAACCGTTTAATGTTGTTCTGAAAACGCATTCTTGTACTTTCGGGATTAATAACTTCAATATATTACTAATATATAAAATTTGCCTATAGATTGAGTTGTGGAAAAAATGAAAACCAAAAATAATAGATAAATTAATCTGAACCAGCCCACGTCAGTTTTACCATTCACCTTGAATCAGTTTCTCTCGTCACCGCATTTACTCTTTTTACTATTAAATATCGCTACCTGTTGGCTGGGATAGCAGTCCACTTCTCCAATTCCAGGTCATTTAAATTCAGAAGTGTTCTTCTCCTAAGTTAGTTGCCAAACAATGCTAGAGAGACGATTTTTACCAGCATTTAACCCATTGCTGTTGGGGGAGGGAAAAGGTGTATTTGTGCGTAGGTAAACACGTCACAACATCATTCATTTTCTCACCGACGTGACGTGGCTTCCTCTGTCATTTCTGCAAATATTGTCATGGCAACTGTTTTGATAATATTCTTTTAATAGTACCTCAACTCCATGAATGTAAACGTGCTACCAGAACGGCAATTCGGTCTAAGAATTGTTGCTGTTGAACTAACGTTATATAAATGTTATTTTTATCCTCTAACTTATCATCTTACAGACTCCTTTCAGATATCTTCCTTTTCTGCTACCTATATTTTAAATATCTAGTGCTCCCAATATATATCTCAAGATTCTTGACAAAATTAAAAGAACGGTCTTCAATCTGACTGATCCTAACCTGGCATCACCGTTTCAGTTTCGTTTTAGCCAGTGTTACCTTGCTTCCCCCTCTTTTTCTCTAAGCATTTCCATGGCGATTGTTCTGGCGATCTTTTCTCCTTAGTGCCTCGACTGCACAAATTTAAGATTGGTTACTACGTCTCACCGTTTTTATGTTGCATTAGATTGGTGTAACCATCAGATTTATTATATTATTATATCTTTCCTTTTTTTTTTTTTTTTTTAATCATTTCACCCCGGGCAAGGCGGAAATGCCACTGATGTGCAGGGGGCTACATAACTGTAAAAAAATTAATTAGAAAAGAGTGAGGAGTACAAATTGGTTAGAAAGGAGAAATAGAAAGCTGAGAAAGCAGGTGCAATGACAGATGCATAGGTGGAGAGAAAAGGAAGGTTATACGGGGCTGTATAAATCCAGTCCATCTTCTTAATCTTCAAAAATCTAAACGTCGATCTCCATCTTCTGTCATTCTGAATCATGTTCCCTTATTGTTCTTTCCTCACATCTCTCAAAATTCTAAACCACTCCTTATACGCCCCCCACGTCTTAGTTGCATAATCACCTTTCTTTCGCTAAAATGATCTAAAAAATGTTTAAAAATGTTTAATATTTATTTATTTTACGCTAATAAATAATTAATGATTGAATTTCTTTTAAATTGTAACCTTTTATGACATATGATCCAAGTCCCTATATCATTTTAATTTGGCGGGTAGGAACAACAACTTACTGCAATCGAATACTGGTTTCACGTATCTTATTGTTACTTGATACGGATGTGCGTTGTGGTGCAATACATATTGACTCGGAAGGAAATCGAAGATCCAACTTCGAATTCTAGTTGAATTCATTGCATTCACTTTCATGCAAACACTTTTGATAAAGTTATTAATCTATCGCTTATCCCTCCACCCATGGGTTGAATAGCAAGACAGATTTGGTGCTATAGCTTTGATTGGCAATCAGTCTACCGCAAAAAGAAATGGCAACCTATTGCGGGAAAATACTTAAAATACTGGTCTCGTGATTCTTAACCAAATCCAAAGATGGGCCTGCAATGTCCTGACCTGGCATCTCGACTTCAGTCATTTTCCCACCACCGTGACGGGGCTTCCCTCTATGATATGATGAGCTTTCCTGCTTGGTACCTCAACAGTATGAATTTAAGAGTACTAATTCCAGTTGAATTCGTTGCATTCCCTTACGCACAAATACCGTTGGGAAAGGTATTAATCCACCTTTTCTCCCTCAAGGTATGGCTGAATAGCAGGAAATACTGGGCTCTATAGCCTTTGTTAACAACCAGTCTACCGTAGAAAGAAATGTCAACCTACTGCGAGAAAAACTTCTGGCGTGATATGATCGCCTAAGCGTGTATCACGTGTGACAATTAACTGATCGATTGCTGCTTTAAGGAGTTCGTTCCTCACTCGGAGCCTTGCATCATAGTTTTATTCTGGTTCCTAGCATGCTCACAACAGAGCTCATAATTTGGCGTAATGGATTAGCACGCTTGCTTTGCTAGATCACTTACGATTGATTCGTAAATAGTGAGTGAGATCTTCACTAGGTACTCCATACTTTTGGCCTTGTGCTACATCTAATCTACACTTAAAATCACCATTACAAAAAGTGTGAGTTCTATTGTGAGCACCGTTGATAGTGAAGAGTGAGGTATAGGAAGCGCTAAGTTCAAATTCCAGAAGAGTTCGTTACATTTACTTTACTTTATATTTAGTGAAGATATGAATCCATCTCTTCTCCTCCAGTTATGGGTAAAATAGTGGAACATACAGGATTCTATAGCCTTGGGTGGCAACATATCTAGGAGAAGGGAAACACTGAATTGAAAATCAGGCAAAGCATATACTATGCAGCAATTGCAGATCCAAGACGTCAGAATAATTCTATGATTCCGACTGTGAACTGCCATTTTGTCATGTTTTTGGATACACCTATTAAATCCGACTTAGTTCAAGTCTTTTTTGGTCTCCATTGTTTTTCCTTTTAATTTTAATTATAACTATCATTGTGTTTCACTGGTATCATCACCCTACTTGGGTTAAAAATGGTTAAAAAATATAACCCAAACCGGAATTAGAAATTGTTATAGCTATCATTTCTGCATCGATAAGCAGTACGCTCTGTGCTCGGTGTCACTGATAGTAAGTTTTACTAATTTATTATTACAGATATTCTTTCTTATTATTTTTGCTGGTTTGTATTGTAATGCTTGGGTGTATATTGCATTATATCATTTCTAACTAAGTAAAGTGGGTATTTACCAGAAACCGCTCAACCGAGGCCATATGTTAAACAAAATCTGTTTTTAACATAGGAATTCCGAACCCTTAAGATCAGGCAAAAACTTCCCATAAATTTTGCAGGTGCGGTGTCACGAATAAAATACTTTTTGATATAAAAGATAAACATAGCAATTGAAAATAATAAACTCATCCCGAATTGGCGATTGCTCATTTAATCAAGTGTTCTATGTCCTCGTCTGCCGAAATCAGTCTATGTTCGAAAAATACCCCACTGTCCTATTCCACCGAATACGAAGAATAGACACCGAAAGTGAATGAGCCCGAATGATAGGCCGCTTCAGCCACATATATAAATACATAGAGAATACAGTAGAAAGGTGCGAATTATAAATACAGGTGGTGAACAAAATGATTAAAAAATCTCCTACAAAAATAGCATAATTTGAAAAATTTGATTAAACTGTCAAAAGATTGTCTATTTCTACGTTTGTTGATTTATTATTAGTAGTACTTTATTTTTTTAAGATTGTTGTTTTTTGACAGCAATTTTTTAAATAAATTCATAAAAATAAACAGTCAGAAGTGTTTACAAATTTTAAGTAATCAATTTCATCCTATCGCTCAGAAACTGTTTTCAGAAAAAATGTCATCTTTCAAGATGATAATGCACCTATTTATACTGCTAAAGTTGTACCTGAATGGCACTAGGAACATTCTAGTGAAGTAGAACATCTTATCTGGCCAATACAGTCCCCTGATCTCAACATCATTGCACATTTAGGATTCATTCTAGAAAATCAAACGAGGAGTCGATATTCTCCCCCACCATCATTGAGAGAATTGGTGACTGTTTTGTCTGAAGAATGTATAAAAATTATCTGGAAACAATTCAAACTTTGTACGAGTAGATCCCACGAAAAATTCAAGCTGTAATAAAGGCGGTTTAACTCCGTTTTGAAATAAATTTAATTGATATTTCAAGGTGTTTCCATTATTTTGTCCACCCCCTTTAGCTGTACGTCGGTAAAGTAAGAAAGCTTTAGCAAAGAGAAAACTTGTGTAGATATTGTAAAACTATCTTTAGACTTTACAGTCACAATAGGTACTCAAAATGATAGATTTTACCTTCCAGATGAACTGCTACATGGATTTTATTGGCCAATGTGTCCAGTGATATTTCTGCACACGTATTTTGAATTTCTTGTCTAAGGACAGCGAATATAGTCAGTTTTCTGTGATGCACATAATCCTTTAGGACCGCCCTTAGGTAATAGTCTCCAGGTGATATATTAGGAGAACGTGGCGTGAACTCGGCTGCACTTCTTCGTCCTAGCTAGTGTTCTTTTAAATTATCATTCAGATAAGCTCGCACGTCTTGCTGACAGTATGGTGTGGTTGTGCACAGACTTGTTCATAGAAACCTTCAGAATTTCAGTAAAGCAGTGTTATCGCAGTTTGAGAAATCTACTGAAGACATTCATTTCCTGAAATGTGTTTGCATCATTTTAGCGGACTTTGTATTCACATTCTAGTAATCATTGCTTAGAACACAACGCTACCAATGAGACCCACAGAATGCGTCCGAATATCAGGAAAAAATATAAATACCAATGAACGAGAAATTATCAAGAGAAGTATTGATGAACTAAAAGATAATATTTAAAACAGATCTGAATGCAGATTTAAAAATTGACAGAATTAAGAATACTAAAACATCAAAGTATAAGTCGATATAATGAATTTAATAAAAATAAAAGTCCAATAAAAGAATATATTAAAAATTGGACAAGAAAACCAGGAAGTGCAGAACCAATTCCGATGGGAAGTCAACGACAGCAACAAAGTGGAAGAAAATGAAAACAAAGAAAAGAGAACTAATAAAAGCATAACATTTTAAAATAGAGAGAAAAAGGAAAACTGGGCAGAATCAGTTGTGATAAAAAATTGGAACGATTATTAAAGTGGCATTCGTTAAAAGAATAAGCGACATTGATCCTAATTTATTTGCCCTAAATGAGATGATATTCTCAGCAACTCTAGTATTAACATCAGTACAAAACAAAAAGAAAAAACGAATTCAAAATTATAGAATAAAATAAAGAACGACTGTGACAAAGTAAGATAGAAAAAGCGATTAAACTTCTAAGAAAACAATTCTCAATTGTAAATAAAATATGGAGTAATTTTCACCATCGACCTACCTGAGTTCTCAAGTTGGTATCGGTGTTGATAAAATAACTGTTTAATCCTAATTCAATAGAAAATCTGATCGGTTCTATATGGCTGCTGATTTTAAAAATGACCTACAATCTATAGTTAACTTTGGCAAAGAATAGATTGTTAATTTTAATACCTTCGAAACTGCTCTTATCTAATCGTACGACAGAAACATTTTTTTGCATTCTGTCAATATGGCTGATGCTAACCTTCTGGAGAATGACTCATTTCGCCTTCTCCAACGAAGGTTTTCAGCTGATTTGAAGTGGAAAGATTATATTTAATCAATTTCTAGACTTGCTAGGAATATTGAGCTACTGTCTCGTATTTTTCTTGCCAGAATCTATCTTACATATTAATAAGTCTACAATTCGTTCTTGCTTTGAACATTGCGGTCTTATCTAGGCTAGTGCTCTTGATATATAATTAGTGATTCTTAATAAAGTTCATAGAAAAATCTGCAAAGTTATTAGTTTTTACCTAGCATCTCGGTTTCAGTCACTTTCCCACCACCGTAACGTAGCTTCCCTCCGCCTTTTCTATAAATACATAGTTTCTCTTGAGGTCAGATTGAGCTTGTAAAACTAGGCGTACTAGGCATGTAAGCCTTCCTTAAAGCCCCTACACATTCATCACGATAGGCAAAAATTCAGATTTCGATCGGTGATGCTGGAACATCACAAGTTTGGATTTCGAAGCATGTAAAACATGCATGTGATTTCGAAGCATGTGAAACCACATGCATGTGACTCGAAAAATCACATGCTTCGAAATCACATGCATGTGATTTCGAAGCATGTGATTTCGAAGCATGTGAAACGATAGTAAATATAAAAGGAGAAAATACTATCAAAATAATATTAATTGACGCCTAATCTATATTGCATGTTTTCCGGATCCATCAAATGGACATTAGTCACATTAGTTAAATTTGCAAAGATTTTTGCAAAACTTTTTACAGATAGAGATATAAGTTTTCATTGGACATCATTGCAGTGATCAATCACTCTTCATTTCTTCGTATACAGGGTGTGATGGGTGAATCGTTATCTAAATTACACAAAAAAGAAAATAATAGTAACTTATCATTTTAACTGAGTGACAGGGTGCGAGATGAATTGTTGTCTAAATGAAGCCAAAATAGAAATAACACAGACATCTCATTTTGAGAGATATACAGGGTGCGATGAATCAATTGTCGTCTAAGTGAGGACTCAATGAAAATAACACTTAGATCTTATTTTAACAGATATACAAGGTGCACTTAAAGAATGGTCGTCTAAATGATGCTAAAATAGAAATAACATTGACATCTCCTTTTAAGAGACATACAGGGTGCAATGAATGAATTGTCGTTTAAGTGAGACCAAAATAAAAATAAAACTAACATCTCATTTTAAGAGATATAGAGGGTGTGATAGATGAAGTGTCGTCTATGTGAGAGCAAAATGAAGTAACACTGACATCTCATTTTAACAGTTATATTTACCAAAATTATCCAAAAATATCTTGAAATACTAAAGAGCAAATTTATTAAATGATATCACCATTATTTTCATCACGGCCTCTTGACGACTTCGGAATCTCTTCCTAGTTTAAGTTGGTGAATGCTGCGACAATCCTTGCCTTCAGTTCATATTTTGTGTTACGAGGTGTTTTTTTGGTCCTACACATAATAATCAAGGGGTTTGCAGTCTGGGAATTTAGGTGGCTAGATGTAAGGTTTGATGTGCTCGTAGAAATTGTGTGGCAACTATGAAAAGATTTTTCTACTTGTGTGGCATGATGAAGAGCCTGTTGTCAGATATTGGGACATTCAGCAGCCATCCTTTTGATTCATAATAGTACTACTACTTGACTGCACTTGATATAGGCCCCTGTGTTGTATCTAAGTACCTGTGAGACAATAAATGTAACCATAACATCGCAATCACAAGTAATCACTTCAAACACCATCGTAATCACCATTAGGCTCATTCAACTCTTTCCGAATTATCTGCACTGTTACTGACATTCAAGTACCCCAAAATGTTCACATTGGAGATCTCAGCATGCCGTTTCCAAATTTCTGGCGAAAGTAATTTCATCATGGTACTTTTATTTCTCACAGACAGTGCCCAATATATTATGCCATCGACAAAATCAAAAGCAAACAACGTACATGCGCGAAATTTTAAAAATATATATAAAATGGTGACAATTTACACACCCTGTAAGTATTGTTTAGTTTTTTTTCTCCGAACGCCATTTTGAATACTAAATCAAACTGCCTCCACGAGCTGAATATCTGGTTTCTCGAGATACAGTATTAGCATTTAAGTAAATGATTTTGACCGCAAACTTGATACGAGCCAATATTCTGAAAAATACATGATCTTATTTCAGTATGTGCCTGTATGTCTGTTTTGAAGAGTGATTACGGGGTTATTGGGTGTATATCTGAATCTTTACTATCCCCAACTTAAACAGTAAGAGAAGTAGTTATTTGCAAGACGTCATTAGGCATATAGAAAGCTTTGAGAGCTTCGTGGATGATCAGATCGGGTAGTGTTGTAATTTTTAAACCAAAATCATAATACATCAGCTGCAGGCAAAATGGTGATGCCAAAAAAATGCGCTACAAAGTGATGGTAAAGGCATATAATCGTTTGCCTCGTAACTTCAATTATTTTTCTACCCAATGAACTTTATTGTTTGGGATTGCAAAGAGAAAAATGTCAAAAAAAGTAAAAGAAAATAACAAAAAGGAAGATAGTAATAAAGATGAATGATTTTATTTTTCTTCCATCGGTAAAAAAAAAAAAATGCGTATTCCAAAGATTACAATTCCGAAAAAAATATTTCAAATCAAAACGACGTTGCTTTTTGCTATCCTCTGAAAGGTTACCTGATAAACGTTTTAATTCCCATTGATTAAACAAACATATTTTTAAATAGTAAGAATTTGTTTAAAATAATAATGATCTAAAAGTCATACTATTTAACTCATAGCTAGGGGAAATGGTAAATTCATTCTTTTCTCATTAGTTTAAATGATTGTTTTTTTTACGGCGTAACACTCTATAAAGTATATTTGAATTCAGAAAGTATTTTTGGGTTGTAATAATTTTGTTTGTAGGCATTAATGATTTACTGAAATAAGTCATACTATTTAGCCCATAACTTGGCGGAAATAGTAAAGGTATTCCCTTTCTCAAGCGTTTGACTGATAGATTTGTTGTTTTTTATGACTTATCAATGTTTGCAGGTTATTTAAAGCCATAAAATATTTTTGAACTTTAAGACTCTTTTAGAGATAATTAGAATTTACTGAAACAAGTCATACATTTTAACCCATATTTAAGAGGATAAGAATACATACGTTTGAAAAGGTGGTTATGCGTAAGTGAATATAAATGAAATCGACTGGAAACTCGCTGATTTCCAAATCTGGTTTGTAATCCATTACACCAATCGTACATCCAAGCTTAAAGCTGCTGGTATTTCTGAGCGGTTACCCATCTAGGTACTAACCAGTTTTAACGTTGCCTAACCCATTTTACCACCTGCACGTCCAAGGTACTAACCAGGTTCGATGTTACTTAACTTTGGGAATAGGACGCAAATGTGTATTTTAAATTAATATGTCCTCTCCCAAGGTGTAAGTGATATAACAAACCCGAATGGAATTGGAATTCAGCAAGACGATTTTAAATTTTAAGCGTTTATCCCTTACAAAACCTGAACATCCAAGCTTACATTACCTGGTAATTCCAAGCGGTGACAAAGTCCGACGTTGATTAGACGAGAACCTGTTTTTGAGTGGGATATGGCCGTAAGCTCGCTAATTTAATAGAAAATTTTGAGACGTACTTTTTTTTAAACACCTGGCGAGTGTTATATTATCTCTAATTTATAAGTAAACGACTAAAATATAGGCACTTACTCATCGTGTTAAGATACAATATATAACTTATTAGTAATCACTTGGTCACTTTGACGTGTTGTAATGATCAAGCTTGTCACGCCAAATGAATTACGACAGAGGTGAGTTAGGTCCTCACTGTGTCCCATATTTTCTTTCTTGTGTTACATATATAGAAAGCCATCATAAGTGCATATCGATGGGCTGTAATATTTAGCAGAAATAATTACGCCTGAATAGTGAGTTCGATCCTTACTTGGTGCTGCAGGGCTGTAATATTTAGCAGAAATAATTACGCCTGAATAGTGAGTTCGATCCTTACTTGGTGCTGCAGGGCTGTAATATTTAGCAGAAATAATTACGCCTGAATAGTGAGTTCGATCCTTACTTGGTGCTGCAGGGCTGTAATATTTAGCAGAAATAATTACGCCTGAATAGTGAGTTCGATCCTTACTTGGTGCTGCAGGGCTGTAATATTTAGCAGAAATAATTACGCCTGAATAGTGAGTTCGATCCTTACTTGGTGCTGCAGGGCTGTAATATTTAGCAGAAATAATTACGCCTGAATAGTGAGTTCGATCCTTACTTGGTGCTGCAGGGCTGTAATATTTAGCAGAAATAATTACGCCTGAATAGTGAGTTCGATCCTTACTTGGTGCTGCAGGGCTGTAATATTTAGCAGAAATAATTACGCCTGAATAGTGAGTTCGATCCTTACTTGGTGCTGCAGGGCTGTAATATTTAGCAGAAATAATTACGCCTGAATAGTGAGTTCGATCCTTACTTGGTGCTGCAGGGCTGTAATATTTAGCAGAAATAATTACGCCTGAATAGTGAGTTCGATCCTTACTTGGTGCTGCAGGGCTGTAATATTTAGCAGAAATAATTACGCCTGAATAGTGAGTTCGATCCTTACTTGGTGCTGCAGGGCTGTAATATTTAGCAGAAATAATTACGCCTGAATAGTGAGTTCGATCCTTACTTGGTGCTGCATACTTTCTTGTACCACATGTAAGCTACGCTTAGAAAAGCGCTTTGTGTAATGGTTATCATATGTGTGTCGCCAGATAAATCACGATTGAAAAGTGAGGTCTATGAATACTTTCATCCTTGCTCTACCAGTAAGTTACGCTTAAAAATCACCCTAGGGCATTTCGACGCGGTAAAATTGATAGCAAGCTTTTTTTGCTAAATCAGTTATGACTGAGTAATGAGCTTCATCAGTAGTCAGTCAGTCAGTTAAGTGCCATACGTGATACACGCTTGGGCGATCATGTCTCGAAAGAGACATGACTGACTGGGCAGAAGATTATCCCGCAGTAGGTTGCCATGGCTTTCTGCGGTAGACTAGTTGCCGATCAAGGCTACAGAACCCAATCTGTCCTATTATTTAACCCATAACTAGAGGGAAGAGACGGATTAATACTTTTCCCAAGGGTATTTGCGCGTAAGTGAATGCAAGGAATTCGACTGAAATTCTAACTCGACTTCCCGTTTTCTCGTTCCGAGCCGATATCCACTGCACCACGACCAGCAGTAGAAGCCCCATAATTTTGGCCTTGTGCAACATCTAATCTACGTCTTAAAATTCACCAATATTTACTCGCTGCAAACGAAGGTTTATACCGGGAAGTTTAAAAAATATTAAACCCAAATGCCCAGTACATTTTCTTTGATAGAAAATGTTGGTTTGTTGCTGGGTCCTTAAGGCAAAAGTGGAGGGCATTTTTTTCCCTGTATTACCGTTAAGGCCTCTTTAAACCTTGATCAAGTGTCATATACGGTATTGACGTGAGCGCGTTGAAAACTAACCTTTGCAACTATGCCCGGGTTAATTTTTTTAACATCTCTGAGTCCGAGTAAATTATAAAAAAGTATTTGTCTATAATTCTGAGTTGAGGTAGAATTTACATCATCCATATTGTTAGAACTTATGTCCTCATTTTATTGTCATGTTTACGACGTTTCAGCTATTGTACGTAAATGCCTTTTTCAGGTTTTAAAAATTTATGACTGAACCATTTATTTTGATCATGTCGCTATATCAGACATATTTTTAATGGATACTCATGTTTAAGTAGACGTTCTGTTTATTATAAGCTATACTTATTTTGTCAATTCAGTCTTCATACTTGAGACAACTTAATAAAAAAGTTTTCCGACAGGATCCACTCTGATCAGACTGCGGTCCCTCCAGTCAAGAGGATTTGGATCGAATAATTGCCTCAGTTCGATGTTTAACTGAATGGAACAAGGTTCAGATTTTCTCACTGGCAATTTTTTACATGGCAGTAATCCCAAAGTTCTTGGATACTAGGTTAGTTTTGTTAGAACACATCTTTCTTTCTTCCCCATAGCAATGGTTTAATTATATTAAGATCAGGATTTTCTGCTGGCCATACTTTTAAAAGTTGAACCACTTCAACAACAAAAATAGTTTTTGTTAAGCGTGATGTGTCGAAAAGAGAGGTATTATACTGACAGATGCATCCATATTCGTAATCTGGCAGAGGATTAGACCGTAGTAAACTGATATGATTACCGCTGTTTAAGTTTCCGTAATTTTTTTCTAATGTTCATCTAACATTGTATTTGGTGCAACTTAGCAAAATTAAATTTTCAGTAATTCATGATAGATGTTCAATTTGCGTGCGCAGAATATCGAAGGACAAAATGACAAATGAACAAAATGACAAATGGACAAATGGACAAAACGTTTAAACACGTCGAAAAATACCAAGTATCGAACGAACGAATGTGTCGAAAGCATAAGGTGCCGAACGGAAAAAGAATCTTTCAGTGTCTATGAAAATGTATATATTATCATGACTTTATCATCTCAGATATTTTATCGGCCTAATACAAAGTTTTAGCAGCTTCATGCTTCTTAAAGTGGTGTGTTTTCTATTAACACGGCACCTACGAAAACATAAACATTTCATAAAATGAGATGTCAGTGTTATTTTCGTTTCGACGTCATTTAGACGACAATTCATACTTCGCATTCTGTATAAAAAAGAGACAAATACTTTACTCTTAAATATACACACAAACATAAAATTCATGGTGGTAGCAAAAAATAAAATAAAAATATATAAAGTTTAATAAATTAATGAAGATTCTACTCAAATGCAACGGATCTAAAAAAAGTATTATAAGCAAGTTGGAAAGTCAGTGTATTTAATTTAGCCAAAGTGTAAACAACTTTTTTCAAGGCGTTAAACATGTCGGATATCGTGCCAAAGAAAATTTATTTGCGGGGAATTTTACTGCATTACTTCATTCAAAAGAAATCTACAGCTGAAGTACATGGAATTCTTGTTGATACTTACGGCGAAAATGCTCTGTCGAAAAAATGCAAAGATTGGTTTAAATGCTTAAAAAATAATGATTTTTATTAAGATAAAGAACGCTATGGCTCACCGAGGAATTGGAGGCATTACATCAAGAATAGTTTGGAAACGTTTCAAAGCATTAGGAATGATTCAAAAGCAAGGACTTTGGATAACATTGAAAAAAAGTTCTTTGTTTTTCATTGTATCGTGTACGGCAATGAAAAGTGGATACAGTACAATAACCGTAGAAGATCGACGTGTAAGCCTGGTCATGCCTCAACATCGACGTCAAACATCAACGTTCGAAACTTTTCTCCACATTTGGTGCGATCAGCTGCTATTTTATCCCTTCTTCCGCTCGATGTAAAATTTAACAAATCATTTAATGTGGTTATAAACTTTAATTTATTTCGACGGGTGATATGCCAATTTCTTCAGACCACAGTGTAATTTAGTTAAGTTTTCTCAAAAAAAAAAAAAATTCTAAAAGGGGAATCCAAGTAATATGACCCAGAATAGAGATTTTTAGTTTAGTTAGAGTTATAAAGGTTAAGGGACAGAGAGAGAGAGACGTCATCTATTAAGAGTGGCGATTGAACAAAATGAGCAAATCACATATACATCCACGTTCACAAGTATACATATACGTATATATACATGCATATCTGTATATCTATATATATACACCCACCTACATATAGATACAAATATCTAATGAATATATCCACATTCGTATTCACATACCACACACTCACTAATGAAAACCATATATACACGCGAATACACAAAATTAAAACAAACACATATATACACAACTATACACACAGTCTTCACATATACAAAATGACCTTTATTAAATTGCATGTATAAGACAAAGTAATTATACACAAATACAGGTTTATATATCAAATAAATAGAAAAAATTAACACAGAATGAAAGTGAACATGCAAGCTCACTTAAGATCTTAAAACAAACAAATATATACACAGTATACAAAATTAACATCGACTCAAAAAAAGAATCTACATCCAATTAAATACATAATACAAAGTTGTCGTACACATATATAAGTATGTTGGTATATATATATATATATATATATATATATATACAGAAAATTTTCGCCGCAATGATGGAACAACTGCTACTAAAAAATTTACATATTATCATGACTTTATCATTACAGATCTTTCATTGGACTAGTAGATAATCTTTTTGTTTCAAGCTGCTTAAAGCGGTGTCTCTTCTATTAACAGGGAACCTACAAATACACAACTAATTTCCGAATCATCAATGTCCACAGGCACTACAGATAAAAGCCTATTGCTAAACAGTCTTAACTTCTTCGTAAAATAAAATGTGTACAATCATTTTATAGAATTAACCCGAAACTTTTGCGCGACACTTTACTGCTTGTTAGTAGGATTTCTGATCATATGAATGTTTACAGAAAATCTTCCTTCGAGCAAAAAGACGCAACATTTAATCAATACTCATAAATATTCTGTTTACGCTCGAATATTTTTAAGGATTTCTTTCCAAAAAGTCAAACTTGTCGCTATTTTTAACGCAGCCACACGTTCCTTAGTAAATTCAGATGTCTTTCAGTAATCACTGGCAATTCGGTAAAAAAGTATTATAGTCAATATAGAACTGAGATGCCCACAGCACAAATATTAATTCAAAACCAGTTTAACACTTTTCCATCCAAATATAAAATATTAACACATTTCAAATACAATGGGGATTTTAAATTCGACTGAAATAAAGTGACATTAATTGCGACGAAAGATACATGTTTTGTGATGTATGTTGTAGAATAAACTTCCATTGAAACATAGCAGTTTTCTGCATGACAGCATCGGCTATATTATAATGTAGACCGTTGTGTAATTATTTGTGTATATATATATATATGTAGTTGACGTTATAATGTAGGATCTTAGGACCCTTTTAGCCAACACATTATCAAAGGTGCTCGTTAGCAGAATTGTTAAAACAAAAGACAAGTTTAAGCATTGTTATTTAAAGTTTGATAGACTTTTTCAGCAATCATATTTTACAGAAATGCAATAACCTTACAACTTGGGAAGAAGTGCAACACACAATGTCTTTCAAACTACTTTTACAAAGCAGGAGACGACAAGTTTAATTATTCTTATCTAAAGTTTTGTAAACTCTTTCCGCAATAATTTTCTTCAGAAATGCCATAACCTTTCAACTTGCAAAAATAACCAGCACACTAAACCGTGTCAAACATGTTTGTGATTTTTAAAGCAAGAGTCAAGATGAATCATTCTTAATTATAACTTGATAGATTTTCAGCAATAAATTTGTTCAGAAACGCAATAACCTTTCACATTGTGTCAAACACTTTTGAGATATTAAAGTAACAGACACGAGTAATCATACTTATGTAAAACTTGATAGACTCTTTCAGCAACAATTTTCTTTAGAAATGTCAGAACAGTTCAAATTTGAAAAAAAAAGTACAACCAACCCTTTCAAACAACTTTGACAAAATAAGAGACAAGATTAACCCTTCTTAGCTAATATTTGATAAATTCTCTCAAAGATAATTTTGTCCAGAAATGCTATAAACTTTTAACTGGAAAACAAGACCATCACACCAAACCGTGTCAAAACGCTTTATGATATCAAAAGATATCCAAAGCAAGTAAACAGTTCAATCACTAAGCTTGATAGTTTTTTCAGCAATAATTTTCTCCAGAAATGCCAAGACATTTCAACTTGTATATCATTCTTATCTAAAGCTTGATAGAATCTTTTACAATGACTTTTTCAAAACTGCCATAAACTTTCAACTTGTGTAGAGGACAGCATACCAAACCCTTTTAATTGCTTTTGGGATATCCAAAGTAAGAGAGAATGTTATTTATTCTTACCTAAAACTTGATAGACTTTTTCAGCAATAATTTTGTCCAGAAAGCCATAACCTTTCAACTTTTGCAGAAGTCCAGCTCACCAAATAGTTAAAAATATAAGTTTGCCTGAATTATGAAAGATTGGCACTATAGCAGATGATTTCTAACAAGCAAGAAGCAGCAAAGCATTTATTGTAGAATTTACAGAGTTCAGGAACATATTTTAAGGACTATTGCTTGGATATCATACTTTGTGGGAATCTAGTTTAGAGGTGATAAAAGAAGTCGTGGATGGAGTTATATGTATATCACAGAGTAGAGACTTAGTTCTAAGTAAAAAGTCAGGCAAAGATAATCTAGTTGTGTCAAGTATAGAATTGGAAGAGAATTTATAAGCAAAAGATCCAGCTTTTTCTTTAAAAAATGATAAAGCCGCAAACTGAGTGAATTGAGAATGGATAGAGGAATTAACCTTATTTAAGACAGTATTACAGAGCCATCAGTAATCACAAGAACCAAGCTTGTTAGTGCTTCATTCTGTCAGTGAACAAAGACCTGTCCTCTTTGAGGACATGTTTACAATTATTATGAATAGACATACATGCATCGATTGTAATTAGAACTATGATGTTGATACAGGCAGAAATTTAATAGCTGTGGGCTATAGTGACTGAAAAAGCAGTGTGAAGCAAAAAGATTGGAGTTTCATCAGGTATTTTTAAGAGGGGCCAAATCAAGTAAAAGAAGTTATCATAGGAGTGATGTGGTAAAAAAGTTGGAGTTAGGGCAGACTGTATAGTAAGAAAAAAGGATAAGATGGGGTAAAATATTGGATTGTAGCAAATAGTAAATTCAGTAGAAAAGGAGCAGCCTATAATAGAGAAGTGAGATAAAGATTGTTTGGTTGGTTGGTTTGTTTTTCTGGCATATCAACATTGGCGTGTCACTTATTGCAACTAAATTTTATTTATTTATTGCCGGTAATACCTTTTTCTTTCAACAATTTATTGCTGTTTTTATATAAGTATTGTGTCTAGTAATACCTTTTTTTATTTTCGAGTATCAAGATTCATTGGGATTTTTTTTAAGGGCAGGGCCCCCAAGTCTTCCCTTGTTATTTAACCCATAACTGGAGGGAAGATTAATACCTTTCCCAAGGCTACCAGTGCTTAAGGGAATGCAGAGTATTCAATAGGGATTCGAACTAGGTTCACCGATTTCTTTCCGAGCCGATATCCACTGCACCACAGCGCACATCCGTCACTAAACGCTTACAACACCTGGTATTCCCAAGCGGTCACCCATCTAAGTACTGACCAGACTCAACGTTGTTTAACTTCGGTGATTGAGCGAGAACCGGTGTATTCAACGTGATATGGCCGTAAGCCATGAGATAAATAAGTTTGCAGATAAAACGTGTCAAAGTAAAACAATCATGGTCAGCATGGAAGGAGTTGTTCACTAAATGGACTTGCAATGTTTGTTAATGCTTTAACACACTTGAACATGTCTTTTGTTTTATAGAATGTCCTGTTCAAACATACTTTGTATCTGTACGATGTGTGGCAGCATAGAATAATAGCATTCATTAGTTATGAATACTATGTCAATTAAAAATTGCATTAAAAACTGTGATCAGTGATAAATTTTGACACTAGAACATTATTAAATCAATGAAGTATTATGAAACTTTGCAAGTACACAACAAATCACCTGCAGAATAAAGCCAGAAAGGAGAACATTTTGTGCCTCCCAATTGTACATGTCCGCATTGCAAGCAACAAATGGTATGAGGACTGAAATTCATACTTGTTACCAACCCTTCTGCTTTGTGCAATCCCAATTCAACAGTTAGTTTTTGTCATTCCTGGAATTAAAAGAGGTTTTGAAAAGTTCAATATTCTTAATTTGATGTTTATCTGTGCACAATTGAATCAAAACGTAAAGTAGAAACTTTCTTCAGGTACAGAACGAATAACTAAAAAGAATGTTGAAGAAAAAGTGTAGCACCAAATAAGGGGGCCATGTTCAAAAATAAAATTTAAGTAGAACAAAACTGACTTCATTTTCATGCGAGTTTCATTATTCTATCTGGTTTATTATTTTCTAAGATTAGAGATATTATTTATCAATCAAGTCTCATGTTCCAGTTTATCATGAGAGAGTGGATGTGAACTGGTATTTATCTTAAAAAATTTACATATCTCAAATCTTGTCAGGTACCTTTTTTATTATTATTTTTATTGAATTTTCTGATATGCCAAAAAATGAGTTTAATCTTTTTTATTGTTCATATCTATTTCAAGATGCAAGTATAGGAACAAGACCTTTACTAGTTATGTTAACATGCCCTAAATTGAATCACGTGTCTCAATTTCTGGAATGTGGTGTTAAATCTGTCATTTACAGTCAAACTAATGTCCTCATCTTTGTCGTTGTTATCACAGTCTTTCATCCGTTATGTCATCTTGCCTTCAGATTCCGCACAAGAAAACAGCCTAAAGGTTTAAAGTGTGTGTTGGTGAATTTGTTGCTGTAGTATTTCAGAGTTCAATCCTTGCACTGTAAGTAAAGTAGACTTGATAAAAACAGGACTGAGCAGTGCTAGAAAAGAGTCATATGGGATATCTTTAAACATGGACAAAAGAACAAGATCATTCTTTTTCATATAATCATTTCCCTTCAAGCAAGGCAGAAATGTCACTGGTGCACAGAGGATTACAGTGATAGAATAAAAATGGTACAGGAAATGTCGAAGAAAATATTGATGCATGGGAATCACGTAAATAAAAGATGGCAATTGACGTTGCACTTAAACTTTTGGAGATTGTTGCTAATTAGTCACTCTGTATATAAAAAAATTATCAGTATCTTATATATACTATGTTCATATAAGGCGTAGGTGATCTCTCATTCTTTCACTCTTTGACATTTTACCAATCCTCTTTATTTTTGTTCTCTCATTTATTCATTCGAACGCGTTAATTAGGCCATACTTCTCTGGGGTTCAAAATGTTCTTTATTTGTTAGTTTTTACAACTCCAGTCATTCTTTCCTTATTGTATATCCGTAAGTTCAGCTCTCTCGTTCTGATTGTAAGTAAAGAAACTCTTGTTCCTATTTACCAAAATTAACTTCATCGGGTTCGGGGTTAGAGATAACATCCTGTTTTTTATTTCCTTGGTAAAAAAATCTTACTAACTCTAGTGTTAATGTACATCACCATGGTCTGGCACAAGGCTACCGGAGGCAATGTAAGACTGTTACGAACAAATTCAGTGCACAGTTATAACGTTCTGTTGATCTGTGAGAGTAGCTTACTCTTTGTGGCATTGTAGTGTGGCATTGTGGTGTTTGTGGCATTGTAGCGTATGAAGGATTGGGAGTTGATGGATGGGTTCTTGTGGTGATTGTGCAAATTGTAATGAGTGAATGGGTCGTGATAGTGTTTAGCTAGGTATAGGATAGTTAAGCGAGAACCAACCTCTCCTCCTCCCCTTGGCCTTGTGCCACAATTTTGTATTTATTGCAAAATAAATAGTGTGTTTAACTAGGTATAAGATAGTTCAGTGAGTACCAACCTCTCCCCCTCCCCTTTTAGGCCTTGTGCCACAATTTTTTGTATTTTCATACAAGAAATAAATAGAGTGAGTACCAACCTCTCCCCCTTCCCTTTTCAGCCTTGTGCCACAATTCTGTATTTTTACAGAATAAATAGTGTGAATGGGTCGTGATATTGTTTAGCTAGGATAGTTAAGCGTGAACCAACCTCTACCCCTCCCCTTTTTGGCTTCGTACCACAATTCTTTGTATATTATACAAGAAATAAATACTGAGACTAGCTTACTCGCCACTGTGAATGTCCTATACTCCATCTGAGACTTTATTACGAATAATATTTGTAAAACAAAAATTAATAAGTGTCATGGCGGCATCGCACACAACGGAATGAACTCTTCCACTCATTATATATACCCCCCTCACAAGCGGTGAGAGTAGATAGTCTGAGTAAATTGCCAGGAAGTAGCCTGGGAGAGCGCTCTGAACTCTGCCGTGAATCGTCTCCGAACACTGCTACTTTAACGACCATTACAAGTCCTAGTTCGCGGGTCGAAATATAGTATTACACACTAACCGTATTATCGTTCTACTAACAAAGTTCCAAGTGTTGTATTTTGCCGTGTTTAATACATATTCGTTATTTCCTATTTTTATTGTTTTTGTGTTATTCTTGCTGGATATTTTACCGGATCCACGACAATAAGAATAGTTGAGATTAATACATGCAAGGTTTCAAAGCTATTGCACCACTCCTTAAATAGTCACCCTCGTACCTTAAAAAAAACAACGCAGTTATTAATAAGAAGCATAGAAATTAGTGTGTGCAAGATTTAAGAGCTCTGCATCACTCCTTCATAGTCGGCCATGAAATTTTTCTTCCTTGTCCCGTACTTGGAAAGAAACAATGCCCTTATTAATAAGTGGAAATTAATGCATGCAAGGTTTCACCGTTCCAGAATCAGTCCTTAATAGTCAGCCTATGAACATTTCAGCACACCTTCGTACTCGCAATGGAATTGCTGGTATTAATAAAAAGCATTGTAATTAATGCATAAAGTATTTCACAGCTCCAGCATGCCTCCTTCATAGTTAGCTTATTAACTTTTCAACCCACTCTCATGAGTAAAATCTAAAGTACCATCCTTTTTAGTTTCGGGTTGCAAAATTATTACTGTTACTATTTGACATTTATTTTCCTCCCGTTGTTTTTTTTTCTTTATTAGATATTTTCTTGTATAATAATGATTCTAATTATGATTGAAATGCATGAATTGATGACATTTCCTTCTTTCTGTATTGTAAGTTAGTTTTATGGTTGTATTAAAAACCATAAAGAAGATATTTAAGTTCGTTTTGGCTGCCTATCTTAAACATGATTGAAATATTCTGAGAGACTCTAGTCCTGTTTTTCAAGAATGATTGCTATCATCAAAACAACGAACCAAAATATATTCAAAGTTGAGAGTTAATTTACCTAGTATTATTTATCTAGCGTTAGAAATGCAAATATAACTTATTTACATCTCTGCAGAGATTTTATCTTCCTATATAGAAGAAATTCTAGAGACGATGAAAAACGACAACAAGCAATGCCAATGAATGCAAAAAAAAAAAAAAATTCGAATCCTAAACACAGAAAGAAAAAATGACGTAGGCAGCCTACATAGGAATGAATCAATGAAAAGTACGCGGAAGTAGAGAGAATGAGAAGCACAAATAGAGCAAGTGTGCACAAAAGAATAAAAGAATGAACAGGTCAAAAGTCACGCCGACCAACATAATATCAAAATAAAAATCACTGATAACACTGGTCAACAACAAAAATATGTTTGTAATGGTGTCGAGACACAAAACATCTTTTTTAGCTAATCTGAAGGCGCTGAATCTGAAAATGTCCTTACTTTTGCTTGGTTAGCTATCTTTTTGCTGTACAGAACTGCTTTATTTTTGGAAAAAATGCATTTTTATTTGTCTTTTGTATATTGAGCGATGACAATATTTCTCAAAGTAAAATCGTAGAGACCTCTCAATTCGTATTTAAACCAACAAATATTGATCAGCTTCTTGGGAAATCCTATATTTTAATAGCAATCAAACCCAAAGTCTTTAAAAACAACACAATTGAATCTACCAAGACCAACAAGAATTTAATCAAATTATTTAATAAACGGCAGAAATAAAACCTTCGTGAAAATAAGAACTATGGTAAAAGATTTAACTTTCTTGACTGTTTGTCATGTTCAATGGTATTTAAGTCCCTTTTGGAATCCTAGGAGTAGTCAGCCGTCATTCGCTTGTCTCACCGTCCCTCATAGCGCTCTTCCATTGATTTGATGTCCTAATGGAATCGTTCTCCTCGCTCATTAATCACATCGCCGCAATTATTTGGAAATCTATCTAGATGTATATGTAAAAATTTAACCTTAATACTCATATTAGGGTATCACTAGTAAAGTTTATCAGTTAATTTGAATTTGGCAATAAACTGGGAAAATTCGGTACCTCTATTTTAAAATAATTGACTAAAAACTCTTTTTTTCTTAAAAATAATTAATTTCAGGTGGTTGACATAAATTGCTCTGCCTACCTGAAAATTGATGGTTTTATTTATTAACTAAATGCATGATCAAACAAGATTGTAAATTCATATTTTTTTTTAGAAATGAGCAGTTTAAGTACAGCGAAAACGGTAGCCATCCATGAAAATCTAAGTCCATTTTCGGAATCAGCAACATTAAATTAGCCTAAAAACGTGTTTTGCTTCTTGCCACAAAAAATCGTTTTGACCAGTGTAATAGAGAAAAAACATATTCCAAAGGTAGAGCAAATAAGGCAAAGAACGGTGCGAGAGAGATACCTACGTTGGAAAATACAAAAGTTGCATAAATATTAAAAGATGAAGTATGATCAGCACTGAGGAAGATGAACAGGACCAAAACAGCAGAACCTAATTGAATCGTATCAAGAATGCTCTAAGACAAATTTGACATTGACAAAGTCAGGGATGAAATATACAACACTGGCTAGATACTGGAGAACGTCACTAAATCTATCTTCGTATGTTACTTAAAAGATCAGGTAAAAACGAATGCGATCCTCCTTGGCCAATTAGTTTAATGAAACAAGTAACCAAACTAGTGAATCGAGTTCGATGAATAATTAAACCGGATCAAAGACATTGGAATAAGAAATATCATATTCATGGTTAAATTGACATTGAAGAGATGGAAAAATACAAGTGCAGAAAAAATGCACATGTTTTTTACAGATTAGGAGAAAACATTTAACAAGTTATGGCACAATGATCTATTTCAGCTGATAAGAAAACTCGGTCTGTTTGGAAAAGATGATAGAATAATGATGAACTTACACTGGGCGCAAACCGCCTGCATACGGATAGAAATTAAATTGAGTAACAATATAAAAATAGAAAGAAGCACAAGACAAAGATGTCTATTTTCCCGAAATTTATTCAATTTCTGCAGCAAAGTTATCCGAAGAGAACTAGAGTTCCTACCGGGTAGTTTTATCGGTGGGCGTAATATTATCAGTATAAGATACACAGGAAGATTAGGCCTCTATGTCGTACCAGAAAACTTTTCTTATCAGAAACCATCTTGTATATTTATAAATCTACCATTCGTCCGTGCACTAGATACTGTTGTCATGGCTGGTCGGAGGCTTTTGCTATCCATCTCAAGGTTCTCCACCAAATCCAAGGAGGATCTGCAATGTAATCGGCCCTGAATTGGCATCAGTCATTTTTGCACCGACGTGATGTGGCTTCCTTCTGTCTTTTCTACAAATATTTTCATAGCAACTGCTCTGACGAGCATTTTAGTTATGGTGCCCCGACCACGTAAATTTAAGCACAGAACGAGATTGGCATCTATGTCCCAGCTATTTAACGTTGAAATAGACGTACCCTGTTTTTCTAATCGGATAGTTTTTTCTCGCATTTTCGCTTGTAAGACTCCCTTCCGTTTACTTGCTTCCCTGATAGCTAAAATCTCCAAACAATTTCAATGCCGTTTACATCTTCTATCTTCTTGAAACCCGCTCATTTTTTATTCTTTCTTCAATAATCCTTGTACTCAGTCTTTTCTCTCACTATAAGCTTCTGTGCAATAGTGGCGGTCTCATCTTGCTTGGGGTGAAATAATAAAAAAAACAATGAATTATACTTTGTTAATGTCAACGACTCGAAAAGGAAATTACACAAAAAGAAAAAACGATACATGACCATCAACAACAAGAAATGAGCTCAGCAGCAAGAGAGAAAGGCCAACGTGAATTACGAATTTGGAGATATAAATATCAAACAGGTTCAGAAGTTCAAATATTTAGAAGTTTTAGAGGATAGAAAGTGGGACACCGAGATCTGAAGTATGCATTAGACGAGCTAAAGAAGCATTACAAAAGCTAAGTAAAGACGGTGGAAAACGGAAAGATTTCGTTAAAAACAATGAGAAGCGTGGTGTATTATTATGAAATATCTATTCACTTATATATATATATATAACCTTTTCACCTCAAACATTACTCTAACTGGTGTACAGGGGGTTACTGTGAAAGAAATGGAAAGAAAAAAGAGGGAACAAGTCACAAGTCATGTTGAAGAAAGGATAAGAGAAATATAGGAATCAAAGAGTTAAAAGATGCAATCAATGGAGCAATAAATAAAAGGGAGTTCCACGGGCAGGAATTGTGAAATAAAAAACTGATAGAGTAGAAGTGACGGCTGCATTTGACTATTTTGACGGGAAAAATCTAGTTGCCAATGTAGTAGTAAATTAATGCTGTCATAGCACCAAAGAAAGAAGCTCGTCAGAACAGAAACCGTGAAAATATTTGTAGAAAAGCCAGAAAGAATCCACATTACGTCGGTGTGAAAGTAACTAGTCGAGATCCTATGTCAGGATATATTACATTGCAGATCCTCCTTTGAATTATATCGAGAGCCCCACGATGAATAGCAGGAGAGCCCGACCAGATATGGACACATTATGCAATGCACGGACGAATAGTAGATTTATAAATGTGCCAAATGAGTTCTGACGAAAAAACTTCATGGAATATTGGATAATTTCTCTCTGGACGAGGAAAAATTAGAAGCAGCAAAAATGTGGTTCAACAGAATGATACTGAGAATTCGATGGATGTAAGTGAATAAATAACAAGGAAATCTTAAAGAAAATTCAGGCATCTGGTGTGTTTTGGGCTCTATGTTTATGACCAATGAAATCTTGTCTTATAGGTTGTGGCAATAATTGTAGTGTTGTGCCGAACTAGTTTGTCCTTAAACTGTGTTCTTAGAATGTTGGAGGGTGGGATAACGAATTTTGTATTTTCGTTGTAGTAGATGGCTACTTTTTGAAATCGTAGACTTTGTAATTTAGGTTTTAGCGTCAAGAATGAAATTATATAGATAGTGGTAAAGATTTTCAATTTATTTTTCGTCTTCATTCTGGGCTGCATATTCCAAGGGCTCTGAGATGAAAACCTATGATAAGTCTCGATTTTATTTTCTGTTTCTGGCGAAGTAAATAGATCCAATATCACATCAGATGCAGAAAAACTTTTGGACAACTTTTGAATTCGCGTGTAAAACAAAGAAATAAAACCTGAATGTCTCCCTGGTAAAAATAGGACACAATTTATTACGTAGAAAATAAATAAAGGAATCCTGATAAATATCTTCCTATCAATAAACACGGGTCAAACACACTGTTGTTATATCATCCACTTCAATAAAACCCATAATCAAAAAAATTAAGATTAATCTTCTCCCGACCTTAAACGGTGTGGACACTTTGACGTGTTTGCTAACACGTCAAAGTGTCCACACCGTTTCACTAGATCGATTACGGCTGAGATCGTCTCACTAGATCGATTACGGCTGAGTAGTGAGTTCCATCCTTACTGTATATTCAACACTTTTTCCTTGTAATACATCTAAGCTACGCTTAAAAAATCAACAAAATTCTTTAACCCCCTCCCCTAACCTAAACTCATTCACTCCCAAACTTCCTCCAATCACCAACACGGAAATTACCGGACAGAAAAAACATGCCCAGACCCAAAAAACGTGCACACACGTACACACATTACCAACCGAATCTCGCATAGACCAAACAGAATGATGCTCAAAAAGAAATTATGCAAACAAACGCTACGGAACAAGACGAATACATGTGAAGTGTCATTAACCCATAAAAAGCCTAGCAACACAATTATTAACATATCAGATTGTTTTCTCCTAAGTTGAAATAAAACTCAAATATGTTAAATTTGTAAACATTTCCTATTCTCCATATATATATATATATATATATATATATGATGGGCGCACCAAATTTACTGGATTATCGAGCCGCTTAGAAAACGTGTAAACTTATTTTATTAGGAACTTTGGTTGTATGGCAGACATAACATCTAAGACCAAGTTGTTGTCTGTTAACCATTACAGGCAACCTCTCCTGCCTCCCATAAGCATGGACCAAGCGATTCTCCCGGAGAGCAATACACTACGCCTCCTCGGACTTATCCTGTCCTCAGACCTCAAATGGAACCACTATATTGAATCCATAGCAAAATCTACTGCTAAGAAGGTTGGGTCACTCTGTCGATCCAGGATGTTCTTTTCCGCCTGAATCCATCCTGCATATTTACAAGTCAACCATCCGTCCGTGCATGGAGTACTGCTGCCATTTATGGTCAGGCGCCCCTGTCGTTCTCCTCAGTGTTCTTGACAGGCTCCAAAGGAGAGTCTGTAATGTGATAGGTACTGATCTGGCGGCTCGACTGCAGCCACTTCCCCACCGTCGAAATGTGGCCTCCCTTTGTCTGTTCTATGAATACTTTCATGGCTTCTGCTCGGACAAACTTAAGTCACTGGTGCCTCCCCAACAGGTGTTTACTCGTGCCATCAGACTGGCAACTGGGTCCCACCCATTCACAGTCAGGTTAACCAAATGCAGGCGACAATTCTACTCCTTCAGCTTCTTCTCTCGCACTTCCCGCCGGTGGAACTCGCTCCCATATTCTTGCTTTCCTGACGGCTACAACCTCCAGAAAGTTAAATGCTAAGTCAATACTCATCTACTAACCACTGGACTCTAGCTCTCTCCCCACCTCCGTATAACCTTCCCTTTCTCTCCACCTATGTATCTGTCATTGCACCTGCATTCTCAGCTTTCTGTTGGTCCTTTCTAACTAGTTTGTACTCCTCACTCTTTTCTAATTAATCTTTTTACAGTTATGTAGCCCCCTGCACATCAGTGGCATTTCTGCCTTGCTCGGGGTGAAATGATTAAAAAAATAATAACAACTTGTATTTGCCTTCAAATTCTTGCAAAAACTTGGTGTGTATAGTAGATTTACTAATTTATCAAACTCCAACGAAAGAAGTCATGGGTGTTAAAGCAGGATTTCTGGCTGGCCACGCATACATAAAATTTGTAATCACCCTGTATATATCTATACTTTATTTAGATGCATAATTTATTAGGGTGAGTGTTAAATATTTTTCACACAATTCTTCCATTGATGTCTATCATTCGCCATTCTTCCTGCCGTGAACAAAAGAACATTTGTGTCCTTTGTAATTTGTTCTTGATGCAATCAAATCTTTTTTAAATGCTTCAAGCGCATAACTGGATTAATTTTTTGAAAACTATGGCCCAACCAGCGAAATCGTTTCTTTTTCATAAAGTCGATGAATTTACCTGTCAGATCCAGCTACTTTTCTTATATTGTCCATTTTCTTATGACAACTGCATGCTACACCAACCATAGCTCTAAGGTAATCATTCTCAGACAACAGATTTTCTACAATCTTCTTTTAGGCACCACGTAAGTGGCAATAGAAACAATGCCCACGCACACCACACACATATCTGTCCTCTCTCTTATAATAATGACCGTTATATATATATATATATATATATATATATATATATATATATATAATAAAATTTGTGTATTTAAGCAGAAAACATTATTTTAGAGATTTTCAACAGCTACATTAACAGGACATCTTATATTGTACATGTCTGATCATTCGTCCATGTCTAGACATCTACAACACAGTCTATATTAACAATACAAAAATAATGATTAATAACACAACTTACCTACGCCAAGAAAACAACAAATGCAAACTACAGATCATCGAGGTAATATTCATTAAAAAAAACTTAAACCGTCAAATAATAGAATCAGCTGTGAATAATCTAGTGATGTTATAAGAAAAAGAACATTTTTTATGCTTTAACACGTGCACGACCATGACGGTAAAACAAAAAAATTCATTGTGGATAATTTTCACGTTCTAATAACCGCTAAGTAATTTGGTAACTATTTGATTACTTTGAGTAATCTGAAGCAAAAAAAAAAAAATTACAGTAATTTTTAGCAACATAATTTTGCGGCTATATTTGTCATCACAATATAGACTCTTGAAGATGATCTAGGAAAGAGATTAAAAGTACTTAGGAACATCAAGAAATGGATAATAAAATCAACTGCCAAATTTACAGTGCATTTCTTACATCTTTCAATTACAATACGCGAAAGATTGTCCGTGGCTGAACTGATTTTCTTGAAAATTTACACAGTTGTACTATAAGCGTCTGCGAGTGTTCTTAGCTTGGTCTTGTGTCAAGGCACCCCCGATAAATATCGAAAATTGATAATCAAAAAATCGGGCTATAGAAGAAGTGGTCCGATTTTAATCAAATTTGATACACACATAGACAAAAACATAAGAAACGATATTCAGAAGTTTCAAGGTTGCATTTCTTACAATAGTGCAGAAAATCGATAAAATATATAGGCAAAATGTTTCTGTGTGTGTCTGTTTATCTGTCTGTATGTCCTTTATACAAATCCACAATTTTTATCTTATTCTCAGCAAACTTCACACAAATATTCTTTAGGCTGAGTCTGAGCTCCAGGACCATGGATTAAATTTAAAGCTTTCATTACACCCGATCCCACTCGTATATATAATGCATATGTGGTCAGCAACATTTTTTTCAGACATACTTTGTTGAATATGAAAAACAAGAAAAATTTGACAAGAACTTTTTTTAGTTTTGTGTGTTTTAAGGAGTGTAAAAACTATCTGTAATATCTATTGTCCTGATCAATTTCGACCTCTTCCTTAACCATTTCCAAAAAGTTTGAAGTTAATTGTTACTAATATCTTTTCATTGTTGTCTGCTTAAAATGTAGTTGCTTGACGCCAATATTGCAGGGGCGTTTATTCTGAGGCCTGCGAAAAGAATTTTTCGGGAATTCGAGTTATCCTCGTTCTATTAAAAAACTTTAACATAATTTTTCTGTTGTTAATTAAAGTGAATTAAAACAGAGTGTTAGTTTTTTTTTTATATAGAGTGCTTATCTCAAAGCAAGATGTTTTAATAACGTAATTCACGGGCGGAGCAAAATGGCTGAAAAAAAATAACAAACAGGCTTTGTTCTCAGTGATACCTTTATACCTTACATAAAACTACACACCTATTCAAATTAATTGAAACAACTGATTTTATTTTATTTTTTTCACTATACAGTTACATTTAGACCCACTAGAATTCCAGAGTGTAATCATTTGCTATTTTTCTTCAGATTAGTTTATTTGCAGTAGTGTGAAATAATATGAATCTATTTTCGGAGTGTATGATGAAATTTATTTGGCCTTGAAAAATATTGAGTTGTCCGCAATTCCATCAGATTTCTATCATGTTCAGACACTGTTGTTTGAAATGCAATACTTACAAAGATATATTGTTAGTGTCAGCTTTTCAACTGTCAGTCTTGTCATCGTGTCATCAAGGCGAAGAAACAAACAGAAGCCAACAGTCCAAACTTTAAAAGAAAATGCGGTCGGAAGAGAACAACAAGTCTAAAAGACAACGTGATGAGGGAAAGATCCTAAGAAAACCTTATTCGCTTTGTTTCAGTAAATTTGCACAAGTTTATATATATATATATATATATATATATATATATATATATATATATATATATATATATATGTCCCTGACAGAGAATAATATATCGCATATATCTACACATCCAGTAGAAATAAATAGGAAGTGTATTACATGCAATATGGTGTTACTCCTGTGTCTGGAGAAGTCATGTTTAGGAATCTAGAATTAAACAGGCTCGATTCATCGACTATGTCCAAGGCGAGTATTTATTCCATGATTTAGCCCCTACCCCGGTCATTGGGCTGGAGCTAGAGAAAGCAACCTTTAGGTGTAGCTACTCTGAACAAACTGAAATTGACTGCCTCTTTCGTCATTATATGGTGTAACGTCATTAAGCAGGCTATCACGTGACACTTGTGATTTATTTCCACCGACGAGAAATAATCGCCTTTTGTATCCCTTTTCTTATATTTGAGTAGGCAATCCACTTATTTATTATACAAGACTTTCTTTCACTTTATTGAATAAAATGTACGCTTTGAATAGAGCAGAGCAAATACGTTTCAGTCTGGCCCGTGTTACTTTTTGACCACCGTCTGTTCCTTCGGTTATTTACATTCTGATACAAAGTTTTGTGCAGTTATGAAAAAAAAACCTTCGAGCTACCTATGACGGGAGGAATTTCCCTTGAAAGCATGAGATTGGTTTCACATGGGTTAAACAGTAATTTTGAGCGACGCAGGTTTTATTCATGCCCAATGACATAAATCTTTCTTACAGCGATAAAAATCTGTTAGATTCTTAAAAAACCATTAAATATATACATCTGTAGACTGTCCTTTGTCGCCGTATCACAGCTCATCATTACGGTTAGACAACCAATTGCTTCTAGCCAAGATTGAAACCCGAGCAATTTTATAATATTCGGAAATTCTACCACTAAACTATCCGTGCGCGTTGGAGGAAGGCAGAATTTAGCATGTTATATATACAAACGCCAATAGCCAAGAATGCTCAATCAATTACTGGAGAACGATGCGTAAATAGTGAGTAGTTAGTGTTTTTAAAGTCTAACATTTTTCCAGAGTTCCTAGTCGACAGACAAGAGCCATCGCAAACAGTCCTGTTTCGCTGTATCACAGTTCATCAGTACTTTTAGACATCCGATTGCTTCACAATGTATACAAACGCCTGTAGCTAAGAATGCTAATACCATTGCTACAGAATGATGCACGATATATATATATATATATATATATATATATATATATATATATATATTATGAAATCTTGCAGAATTTTACGAAATGGTATTAACCGACATATGTATTTAAATTTATTTGTTTGAACATTTGTACATTTTAGATATCAACCTGGCCTGAATATTCTAGAAACCTTGTTAACTCGTATGTACATAGAAAATCCGTCAGTTCATTTGATGTATCTTAACCACTCGGCCATGGAAGAGTTCATGGTTAAACATGGTTATGTAGCTTAATTTGGCCTTGTTTGACCATGAAACCTTCCGTGGTTGAGTGGCTATGATACTTTAAATCAATTGACAGGTTCCTTTAGTTCTATAGGAATCGCAGGTTCGAATATATATATATATATATATATATATATATATATACATAAAGAATCACAAGATAGCCAAAACCTACCGCGGTTTCACACAACGGCCGGCCCGTCATATATATATATATATATATATATATATATATATAGTCTGAATTTATTTTCGAATCTTGGCGCTGATCACAAATGCATACCAAGTTGTTTTATAATTCTCTGAGGGTTTTTGTAAGAAGTTTAACACAGTAAATTATCGCCTTTTATCAGTTTACCTGAAGATGATTTTGTCTGTGTGTCTCTTGCAGATGTGCAGTAATTGCGAACCACAGGGTTTGGGAGAAAAGGGGTCGAGCAACATATGATGTGCCAATAAAACATACTGACAGACAGAAACCCGAACACACAATTAGACTCTTCAGGTGTGAACTAATCTGTTTATTTTATTTTTTCTCTCTCTCTTTCTATCTCTCTCTTACACACAGACACAGATTCGCGCACACAAACACACATAGATAGATAGATAGATAGATAGATAGATAGATAGATAGATAGATAGATAGATATCTCAGTAAGTGTAAGAATAAATGGAGTAAAAATCTGCAATTCGTAGCATTTACTTTTTAAAAATGCTCGATACAAATTAGAGCAAAATTATTCTTGTACTATTTAGTTGTTATAATGAAAACATTTAACATCGCTTCACAAAAGATATTGCGTTTCAGTACTATTAATTGTAATTCGTCAGGTAATGGCTGATAACTAGTGATAAAAATGATTTTTGTGGGAATTTTAAAACAATTTAAAATATTTAAATAAAAAATTATTCCTATCAGCAGTGACTAAACATCGCTAATTAATAGCAGTGAAGCATTATAGCTTTTGTATATCGATGTAATTTTTTGTAACTACTCATAATAAAAATATTACAGTAGATAGATAGATAAACAGATAGATAGACAGATAGATAGATAGATAGATAGATAGATAGATAGATAGATAGATAGATAGATACTAATCGAAATCAAGGCATTTAAAAGGAAAATATATATACGGATTAAAACTGCACAGTGAATGAACTGAATTCAATACATTAACCTTTTCACACATTTTGTTATTTACCCGTAGTTGGGACCGTAACAGTTGCTACCACTACGGTTCAGTGTAGATCTGGGAATAACAGCCATTAAGAGGCAGATCTACGCTCCTTAAAATTCTCAGATCATAAGCCTTACTGCTGGATGTAGTTATTGTCGTATCCAAAATGGACACATTAGCGGATTTTTACTTTAACAATTTTCAGTGATCAATCGGCGCCATAAAAAATAGTCTATATTCAACTAAATCTGCATTAGCGAGACAAAACGTGATTTATGTTAGTCATAGGGATGCTTGATTACTTTAACTGTAAATTACTCAAATACTAAATTAATACTGAAACAATTTGAGATACGAAAAGTACCAAAGAAATGATTGAAAAAATAACAATTGAATTGAAATAACATCTGTCTATATATTTGAGATGAGGTATTGGACTTATTTACATTATATTATTCCGACTTTTGTCCTCATCTTTATTGTCATATTGACAACATTTCTGCCTCCTACATAAATTATAAGTTGGAATTTCGAACTGAATCTACTGGTAGTAGATTCTTCTAGTTCAATGTACTATGAATATCAGAGTTTCATCTAATTTCCTTTAGTAACTCAAGTCTCCAAAGTTTTGTCCCTACGGACACATGGCCCAATGAATGAAAGCGTTGATTTAAATCATCCTGTGGTTTGAACAAAAGAGTTGTGATTTCGATACTTGGCCACAGCAGACTTGAACAAAAACTTGAAGGTTTTAGTTACTAAAAGAAGTAATCGAAATTGAGATACCCAGAAAAGGAATGACACGTGGAACTAGAATAATCTAATTCTGTTTACTAAATGAAGGTTCGTTTCGAAATGCCAAAGTATATCACCTGAAGAAGGTCACGACATAAATGTCAGGAATATGAGAAAGTAAGAAACTATTGCGTGAATCCCGTTTTGTCTTGCTAAATGTTAATTACAGCTTGGGGATACTAAAATCAAGCAGGGACAAAAATTTAACTACTTGGGAAGTGTTCTAACGGAAGACGGAAAGTGCAACACTGAGATCCGAAGGCAAATTGGGATGACGAATAGGACATTCCAGAAGCTCGGCAGAGTATTAAAAGACAGAAAATTTTTGCTAGAAACAAAAAAATAGTTCTGAAATACTATTGATGTTTGTTTTTTAGTATGGCAGCGAATGATGGACAATATCATCAGAGATGAAGGAAAAATTTGAAGCCTGTAGGATGCTGCGGATATCATGGATCGAACATGTGAGTAATGATGAGGTTCTGGAAAGGATGGAAACGAAAAGGAAATAAATACAGAACATCAGGAAGAGAGAGCTAAAGTTCCTGGGACATGTGATGAGGAATAAGGGCTTGAAGAATCTGATACTCACAGGTCAGATAGAGGGAAAGAGTGACAGGGAAAGCAGCGGTTAACATATTTAGATGGCCTAAGATGGTGCATAGCAGAGCGGGGTTTCCGTGGGTTAACAGGAGAAAGCGTGCTAAGAACCACCAGGGATAGGAAGACGTGGAAGTCCATGATCGCTTACGTCCTGAAGGGACATTGCACATAGAAGAAGAAGAAGAAGAAGAAGAAGAAGAAGAATACAGATTTTGTTAAAATAAAAATCCATTTTTAATTATGCTGATCCATTAGGAAAAATTATGCTGAGTCTGATTCTAATCTACATCCGGCATCAAAGCCTACAATTGGAAGATTTTGTGGGGCGTGGAACCACCTTTTAATTGTTGTTGTTCCCAGGTTCACTATGAGCCGGGATGGTAGCACTTATTGAGAAAATAGTGAAATCCCAAATTAGGGATCGAAAGATTCTTCTTCTTCTTCTTCTTCTTCTTCTTCTTCTTCTTCTTCTTCTTCTTCTTCTTCTTCTTTATCTGCCGAGTTCTTTCAAAACGTAGGCGATCATAGACTTTCACTTGTCCCTTTCCCATGTTGCTCATAACATTTTTCTTATTGGTCTCTCTCCTAAACTCCGCTGCACCATTCACTTGCTCAAGACTATCAAGTATGTCTCGCGCTGCTTTCCCCTATATCTCTTTCCCTCTATGCGTCGTGTGAGTATTAACTTCTCCAAGCCCTTCCTAAAAACATGATGCAAGTATAAAAATACATTTTTGTAGAAAAAATATCAGCAATAAATTTTAATAGTAAAAACTTACTAGTAATGAATTTTTGGTGTCAAAAATTGACTGCGGTTCCCAAGACAACTAAATTTAGGCATTAAATGATTCATAAGGATTTGATATGTTGTTAAACAAACCAAACCAAATAATCAGGAAAAAGTATAAAAATAAACATTTTCATTAGATTTTTATATTGTCTGTCGCAATTTGAACACGAATACGGAGTTTGATCTACAGTAAAATCACTTAAAGAAGTATTGTGTCGTCCATTGTGTTTAAAAAACGACATTTGTTCATTTTAGCGTGGCATTGTAACAATTTTATCAGGTTCTAAAAATTTCTTATTAACCATTCTTTTTTTTATTTCTACAAAAGTTAAACTTAGAAAAAGAGAAAAAGTTTCTTCTAATAGATTCTATTTAAGTCGATATATCGAAAACTGTCTCAGTTCTCGATTTTATTTTCTGGTCTAGAAGGACGGATGATAAATTCCTTTTTCCTGCCAGTAATTTTCTTGTCAAAAAGTTTTGTCTGCGTCAAGCAAGAAAAGAAAAAACAATGTTTAAAAACTGGCCGAGGTTATTTTACGAACTTTCATCTAGAATTTGTTTTTCTGGTTTGTTTATTTTTTTGATTTTGTATACAATGTACGTCGCCTGACGATGATTTATCTTAATAGGTTCAAAGAATTTTCAACTCTTTAAATGCTATTGTTATGGTTTAGTGCGTTGCTTCTTAATATATACAGAGCAAACGTGGTTATATTCGATACTCGCATTTGAAACAGACGCTCCATTTTTTCTTTAAACAGTATGTATTATGTCTATCTCAATAGAGAAATTGTCTTCTACGATCGAGATAAAGGCTGTTGAATAAAAATAACCATCGATCTGGATATGGAAATTAACGTTAAGTTTTTACTGATTGTTTATTATTGATTAATAAATTACTTGTTGTTATTATTGCATTTTCTTGTATTTATAAGTTCATTCATAGTTTCTTGATTTTTCTTTATGTGTCTGGCCACTCGTATGCCTGTCTACTAAAGCAGCTAGCTAATTCCCGTTGCAGACGACGGCTCAGGAACATTTGTGCTTGTTCAACGCACACAGAGCACGCATGTGGTTTATACTTCAACTATGACAAACTGATGTTAGTTATAGCTTCTGAGAGAAATCTAGCGTGTACAGCATTCTGAAAAAGCCTCAAACCCTCGGTCACGATGACTTTTGACTACGTGCTTGCACAAAGATCGATAGCTTTCAAAGGTTCCCGTTACCTCATTTTTATTCACAAGTCTAAGAATAGAATAGTTTTCCCGGAACTTTCCAAAGGTATCGCCATCGCATTATTAGTTTACAAATTACACATATTTAAGTGAAGTTACTCTTGTAAATTTTCAAAACAATGGACGAATTTCGTTTGTTGGTAAAGCATTGCTTTCTGATGGAAAAAATACTGTTCAAGCAAAAACAAAATGGCTTGATAAGTGTTATTTGGAGTCTGCTCCGTCGGAAAGGTCGGTTAAAAGGTTGCACGTTGACTTTAAACGGGGTCATACAGACACAAATAATGCTGAACGCTTAGGTCACCCAGAATCAGCAGTTGCCCCGGAAAACACCAAAACATCCACAAACTCGTTTTGGCTGATTCTAAACTGAAGTTGCGTGGAATAGCAAAGAGGTAGAACATATGAGAAGGCAGTGTATTCAACATTATGTATAAACATTTGTCAATGAGAAAGCTGTGTTCAAAGTGGGTGCTGTATTTGCTTGCAATGGAACAAAAACAACGCTTCGATGATTCAGAGCGTTGTTTGCAACTGTTTCAATGCAACAAAAACGAGTTTTGTTTAAATATGTGACAATGGATAAAACATGAATCCACCACGTCACTCCGGAGTTAAATCGGCAGTTAGCTGTGTAGACAGCAGCAGGTGAAAGCTGTCCAAAGCGACCAAAGACGCAAACATCAGCGGGCAAGGTTTTTGGCCTCGGTATTTTGAAAGGCGCAAGGTATTTTGTTCATCGATTACCTTGAGAAAGGAAGAACCACTAATAGAGAATATTATATATCATTATTGGTACGTTTGAAGGAAGAAATCACCAAAACACGGCCAAAAAAGAAGGAAAAAGTGATCTTTCACCAAGACAACGCACCGTGTCACAAGTCAATCGCAACGATGGCACAACTACATGAATTGCACTTCGAATTGCTTCCGTTCCCACCCTGTTCTGCATATCTGCACCCCCCCCCAGCGACTACTGGCTGTTTGCAGACCTCAAAAGAATTCTCCAGGATAAGAGATTTGGCTCTAATGAAGAAGTGATATCGGAAACTGAGGCAAAGACAAACCGTTCTACTAAAACGCATCGAATAGTTACAGATGCGTTGGAATCAGTGTATCACTCTAAAAGGAGACTATGTTAATGAATAAAGTCGAAAAGGTTATTGTTTTATTAGTTGGGCCCGGGATTTATTGAGTGATGTGTTATCAAGCTGGCAAGAATGCTTGGACTACCACAGGCTAGCCGCTCAAAGTAATGGGGTGTTTGGTGAGTAATGGGGTGCGGGTGAGGGTGAGAACAATAAGAGAGAGAGGGAGAGAGAGCTAATCGATGAAAAAGAGTGATCTCCCCGCCACAAAAAAAAAATGGAGGCAAGTCCATTCAAACAGGAACCTCTAATCGTCATTTACAAAGTAAAAAAAGACACACATGGAGGAAAATTAAATCACACAGAATTTTTTGTATACTTGGAAGGGAACTCGACTAACAAAAATAAATAGACATGTATTTAGATTTTTAAAAGTTTATTTTACAAGGTATTCGTTTCTAGTTTTCGATTTTTAATTAGTGTAATAAAGAATTGTATTCTGGTTTGCATCTTTAGATGGGTTTTCACGTTTATTTTGTAATTCGTGTTGATCTCAGAAGAGGGTTTTAGCTACTTTTTCTCCAGATAGGATATTATATAATTTTTATACATTATTGTCGCCGCTTAGTGTTAACGCCAGTGTACACATTTATATTTGCATAAACTCTATCTCCGTATTGAGCACTTTTACCCACAATTAGTCTAAATGTGGATGTGCGTTGTGGTGCAGTGGATATCGGTTCGGAACAAGAAATCGGAGAGTCGAGTTCAAATTCCACTTAAATTCGTTGTATTCACTTACACGCAAATACCTTTAGAAAATGTATTGATCCAACTCTTCTCTCTCCAGCTATGCAGTAAATAGAGGAGCAGATTAGGTTTTATAGCCTTAATTGGCAACCAGTCTGCAGCGGAATATCTTCTGCCTAGTTAGTCATGTGTTCGAAAAAGTCATGATCGCTCAAACATGTATCACGTATGGCAGTTAACAGATTAAGCCTAAACCTAAGACATAAAATCTATCACTTCCAGTAGAGCATAGGCCATCGGCATCCCGTCTACATTTCATTGTCATAGTGATTTTAAGAAACATACATAAAAGCCGTCAGTAATTATTTTTAAATTATTCCTTGTAGTCATGGAATAAAAGAAAGCTGACCGGGAGTTAGTAGTAAAGTGGTATTAAATATTATATACATGTTAATGTTGTTGTTGCTATATTCGTAATAAATGTTGTTAAGTATTGTTTGATGGAATTTAATTTAGTAATTTTCAAGAGTTTGAGTTTGAAGATTTTGATTGTTATTTTTTGTGGTGTTTTCAACAAAATGTCTTTATTATTAAATGAAACACACAAACATACACATAGATATGTAATTTAATTGTGGAAACAATTGTTATATGGAATATTTTTGGTAATGTAAAGAAAGAGTTTTACACTGGATGTTCATTGTGTTTTTATAGGCTTATTTTATAATGGCAGTGTGTCCCAAACTTGAATTTGTTAGTTTTGTTAGTTTTGTTAGTTTTATAGGCGTACGATATACTGAGCAGAAGATTATCCCGCAGTAGATTGCCATTGCTTTCTGCGGTAGACTGGTTGCCGACCAAGGCTACAGAACCCAATCTGTCCTATTATTTAACCCATAACTAGAGGGAAGAGACGGATTAATACTTTTCCCAAGGGTATTTGCGCGTAAGTGAATGCAAGGAATTCGACTGAAATTCTAACTCGGCTACCCGATTTCTCGTTCCGAGCCGATATCTACTGCGCACAACGCATTGATTGTCTTACCAAGCCTAAAGTCTGCTTTACTATTTAAACGAAAGCGGGAGTGGGGCAGATTCACATAATTTACCATGAAATTATTTTTAAGTAACTATGGCAGGCAAGGTCAAAATTTAAATTTAGCAGGCAGTATTCTGTTTCCTCTTTTATATATGAAGTACCATTGAGGACGTAGACGATCATGGCTCTCCACAACATTTTATTCATTTTTAACCCTTAGAAATACGTATCTTATTACTCCACGTTTCTCTTTTTATTCACACAACCTGTCTTTCCTTGACCATCTTGCCCTGTGAATGTTATATCCTCTAGTCTCTCCTTTCTCGTCAAAGAAATTTCATATATAGCTTCTTGATTCTGATTGTAAGTGCTCTTTTTTCCATTTTCTTTAAAAATTCAATTTCTACTTTCGCGCTCCATGGAATGCTTAGTATTCTTCTGTATAACTCTATCTCTGTTGCCACAAATGTTCTTTTAATATGTGAGAAGATTTTCAGCATTCGCTGGTATAAAAAGGTTTAAAATTGCATAAAGATTTAACACAATTTTATTTGCTTCTAACAAAATGTTCGAGTTTCTTAACACTGTTACACTGTTCTCAAAATTGTGTCGACATCTATCAGTATGGATCACGCTAGTCTCTCTAAAAGAAATACACTGCGCCTCATCGGTCACACTCTCTCAGCCGATCTCAAGTAGAATGAATACATCGAGTCACTAGCTCTAAGAAGTTTTTTTTCAGAATATATCTTGCACATTTATAATACTTCGTTCGTGCATTGAATACTGTTTCCATATCTGGTCGGGTGCTTCTGCTATTCATCGCAGGGTTCTCGAGAAAATTCATATTTGGGATCTGCACTATTATCGGTCCCGATTTGCCTTTGATCATTTTCTCACCAGTGGAATGTGGCTTCCCTATGCCTTTTCTACAAGTATTTTCATGGCTTCTGGTTTGATGTGCTTCATTCACTGGTGACCACATGAATTTATTTGTGTGACTAGATTGGCGACAAGGTCCCACTCTTTTTCATAGGCAAATGTAATTGCTACTTCTTCTTTCTCAGTTTATTTTCTCGCACTTTTTGCTTGTGGAACTCTATTCCGTAGGCTGGCTTCTTTGATAGCAACAATCTCCATGGGGTTTATTGCCATCTACTATCTCGTTGACTGGAGCGTTTTCTGACCAAGTTGCGCTTGAAGACATGGTTTCCTTTCAAAGGTAAATTAAATTTAAAATTAAATTTGAAATTAAATTTGTTGTATATATATATATATATATATATATATATATATATAAATTAAAATTTTCTTATATCAGATGGACATTTCGACGGGTATAGATATTGACGATCTCGTCAGCGATACCAATTCATAGGATCCTTGCGAATTAGATTTATGACCTATATATATATATATATATATATAGGAGGGGACGTTTAACACGTCTTTCTACAGATTCCTTCATCACCAATCCAGTGTATTAGCCAGAAAAATGTCAAAATCTTGGAGGATAGGATCCCGAAAATGGATGATATTAGCAATAATAGACGTTTCCCTACAAGTAAACATTTGCTATTTATTAAATGAGCTTTCACTTCTGCTTTTATTTTATATTTATAAGTTCTTTCTCTGAAAACAATTATCAGGAAAACAGGTTTACCAAGTTCTCTCCTAACCTTTTTTTGAAGTAGTGTTGATATATCTATAATTATATTATTATTTTCTCTTCAAGTTACATGCGCTATCAATTTTAGTCGTTACTGCTGTTGATAGTCTTCGAGTGATATGGTTTCTG
The DNA here is from genome assembly GCA_037127315.1 of Ascarosepion bandense. Classification (NCBI taxonomy): domain Eukaryota; kingdom Metazoa; phylum Mollusca; class Cephalopoda; order Sepiida; family Sepiidae; genus Ascarosepion; species Ascarosepion bandense. The sequence continues at coordinate 4,539,910 of JBBBDQ010000515.1, forward strand.
TTATTTGGTACAGTTATTTGTTAGTGAATCTGTAGAGACAGACCACAATGTTTAAAAAAGCGTGATCGTTGCCAAAACTCAAAGGCTTCACTCAGTCAAAGAACTTTTTGATCATTGATGTTAGGAACAGTTTTTATACAGATATTTATGAACATATTTGGCGATATACATTATATCGATATGAAAGTCGAAAATCTGACGAGGTTATTTAAAGATATGACTGAAGTTTTGGGGTTAATTTTTTTGTTCTTGGAGTTATTTGCAGTGTTTGGCAAAACTACACTGAGCAGAATTTGTTCGATCATCGATATCTTTTTCTCCTACATTAAATTTGTTATAACTGATCCATTCGCCGAAGTATTTCCAATGTTTAAAAAGTGGCATACAAAGTGTCACATACATGATTAAATAAATCATTGCACAAAGATATAAAAATACTTAATAAAATATTTATAAATACGTTAAATAAAAATATTTACATTTTCGTGTACCAAAATGTCACATATACGGTAAAATAAATCGTTGGATAATTGATAAAAAACAATACGAAAAACTTTAATAATACTTTAATTAAAAATATTGAAATATTCGTGGAGCAAAATGTCATATATGCGGTTAAACAAATCGTAATAACCCAAAATAAATACTTTATAAATACATTGAATAAAAAATATTGAAAAATGCTACAAATACGGTTTAATGAATCGTTGTACAAATGTAACAAAATAAATCCTTTATAAAAACTTTATAAATACTTTTAAAAAGTATTGAAATAGTTGTGCATTAAAGTGTCACATATCCAGTTTAACAAACTGTTGTACAAATATCGAAAGATTGTTTTTGAAACTAATTTTAAAAAACTTCTAAAACTTTTGTCCCAATCAAACATTTTGTTAAGAATGTGTGAACACTTTGTTTCTGATCTATCGAAACGCTTAAACGTTAAAGCTTCATATTTCCTTAAGAAATGAAAGGGAATGCTACGATTCTTGGATTCCCATAATTCGAATTGCTTTCTGAATATATCCGATCAAAGTTGCTGCTTCCTTAAAGCCTAAAACAGAATATCGGAATATTTATTTTCTCATATTCTGAATTCCCTCTGCACTAAAATGTGATATTCCTCTAAGAAGACGCCCTAATACCTAATTTCATTTGCTTCAGAGTTATATATGTTATAGATAACCTTGCTATATTTAGGAAAGATATTCGAATAAATGTGCGTTATGGTTCAGTGGATAACGGATCGGAACGAAATATAGGAGAGAAATATAATTCTAGTTAAATTCGGGGTGCCGAGTTCGAATTCCAGTTAAATTCCTTGCATACACTTACGCACAAATACCCCTGGTAAAGGTATTAATCCGTCTCTTCCCTCCAGTTATGGGTTAGATAATAGGACAGATTGGGTTCTATAGCCTTGGCAAGCAACCAGTCTACCGCAGAAAGCAATGGCAACCTACTGCGGGATAATCTTCTGCCCAGCCAGTCATGTCTCTTTCGAGACATGATCGCTCAAAGCATGTATTACGTGTGGCACTTAACTGACTGATGAATCCGTCGCTCCTTTCTCCAGCTATGAATTAAACAGAAGGACTGGTTGTGTGCTATAGCCTTGGTTGGCAACCAGTATACCGCGTAAAGTAATGGCAAACTACTGCGGGAACAATCTTCGGCTCAGTCACTCTAGACTCTTTCAAGACATGAACGACCAAGCGTGTATAACATACGACACTTACCTGATTCGAATAATCCAGAGAATATACTGGGACTAAACTTCCTACGAAAAATAAAAACAAGTGTAATACAGGGGTGAGTATTCTCACCGGAATTATTTAACCTATGCAGTGAAGTGATTCTGAGGTATTTCTAAGGTCAACGTTGATTTATTTTTAGCGGTCGTTATCTTAACAACATCAGATACACAGAAGACACTGTGTTCACAGTAAACACAGAAAGGAAAATGCAGGGACCTCTGCAGATTATCAGAAAGCAACACATTGCGCCTCCTTCAGCCTCACACTCTCAACCGAACTCAAGTGGAACGAATACATTGAATTTATTGCTACTTCTACCGCTAAGAATGTTAGGTCATTACGTTGAACCAGAAAGTTTTTTTTTGGGGGGGGGGGTTGTTAGAGTTCATCTTGTACATTTATAAGTCTCCTATCCGCCCGTGTATTAAATACTGTTGTCATATTTAGTCGGGTCTCTACAAAATTCAACATAAGCTCTGCAACCTAATCCATCCCGATTTAGCAACTCAACTTTTGGTTTCTGCTTTGACAAGTTTTTTCTCTGGTGCCCCGACCACATGAATTTACACATGCTACAAGGTTGGCATCTAGGTTTCACTCTTTTACCGTCAAAACAGTCCAATCTAAATACCATTTCTACTATAACACATTTTTATTCCTCAAACTTCCTACCAGTGGAACTCTCTTCCGTATAATTCCTTCCCTGATAGCCACATTATCTAAAAGTTAAATGCAACGTCAATTGTCATCTTTTATCTCCTTGATTCTCATCTTTCTCTTATCCTTTCTTCGACATCCCCTGTATCTTGTTTTCTTTTACTCTTGCCGTAACTACTTGTGCACCAGTGGTAATCCGGCCTTGTCTGGGGTGATTTTTTTAAAAAGAGAAGAGAGTTAAACATCGCAATTCAAAGTGTGGGTTAAAACAGATCAAGTTTCTTGCCAGAGAGTTATGTGTTTAATAACTGGGTCAGATGTTTGGTGATTGTAGCTATCAGAAAAATAAGTAAACTGAAGACAGTTCAACAGGCGGGAGGTGTGGGAAAAGAAACTGTTATAATAGAAGTTGTGCTTATATTTAACCATTTCAACGGTAAAAGTGTGAATCCCAGATGTCACTCTAGTAGTACGCTTAAATTTATGTGCTCAGTGCACCAGGGAAAGAAGCACCCCAGAGCATTTGCCATGAAAATATTTGCAGAAAAGAAAGCCACTTCACGTCGAAGAGAATATAACTCAAGTCGAGCTGCTAAATCGGGATCGATTACATTTCAGATACTTATTTGGATTTTGTCGAGAATCTCGAGATAAATAGCAGAGTCATCCAACCAGGTATGATAACAGTATCCAATGCACGACGTATGGGAGATTTATAAACGTGCAGGATGGTTTCTGACAAAAAAAACAAAAAAAAAACTTTCTAATCGAATAAAGTGACCGGCGTTCATAGCAGTAGATACAGCTATAGACACGAAATAGTCGGTCCCCTTCAGGTTTGTTAAAAACGTGAGGTCAAGTTAGCGCAGTGTATTGCTCTCCAGAGTTACTAGCATCAGTCATGCTGATGGCTAGTAGGAATGTTTCTCCAAGGTGATTTGTTTTGGAGGCGTTAAAATTTACAAGCTATTTCCTGCCACCACTGATTGGAGGTCCGTTTCAAGAGCATCAGTCACATTTACTTTCTCTGTCTTGACTGATTCCCTATTAAAACAGGAGTAGATGGTGTTATAGGCGTAGATATCTACTTCGGAGCTGATTGCATCAGGAAGATCATTGAGGAAGATCGGAAACAGCGTAGGACTTAGAATAGAGACTTTAGGGTCACCCGCATTCGTGTGAAAGGATCTGGAAACTTGCCCGTTCAAAATGACCTTCATTCCACGATTCTAGAGGAACGAATGGATTAAATCAAAAAGTCCTCCTATGGTTCCTCTCTGATTTTGTTGATGTTGAAATGTCACATTCTCTGGTCTAATGAAGACTAGTGTGTCTTGATATGATATATCTCCTAAACATGGAAAGAAAAATGTGAACAATTTGTCTTCATGAACTGAATAAAGTTTTTGATTCGAAATTCTGAGAATGTTTCTAGATATAAAGACAGTCAGTATGGAAGTAACAACGGCTGAAAAGTTATAAATTTTACAAGCAAAATGAGATTATCGTTTCGACAATCAAAGTATTTAGTAATAAGATTTCTTGCACAAGTAACGATTTTTTAAAAATCGGTTTTATGAAGCTGATTGAAGAACTCTTCCTATGTTGCATAATATAATAAAACTATTCTTGGAAGGCAGGAATTAGATAAGTTCCATTGTTGATGGCGTTAGATGAAATATTTTTCTCAGTTGGAATATTATGCCGTAAAATGTGCTTACATTTTGGGATATAGATTGTTATTTCACTTTTAACTTTTGTTTTTTAAAAGTACAGTAACTTTTTCATAGTATGAAACAATATATTATTTTTTAATCGTTTCACCCAAAGTAAAGTGATAAAGTCACTAAGACCTAAGAGTGAATGAAATTGAAAAAAATATTTGCCGAGGACAAAAATTAGTAAAAAAAAAAAAAAAAAAAACAGGATATAAGGAAACCGATAATGTTGTATTTAAAATGTATTTGACTGTAAAGAGGAAGTGGGGGGGGGGGGCGGAATAAGACAAACACATTTATATGAAAAGATCTAGAACAGTGGCTTAAATTTCTAAAGTATAAAGAAGAAAGCCAATCAGAATTATTCTCATGGTTCTATTCGGAGAAAAAGCGCAAAGAAATTTCTTTACAGCGTTGGAAAAGTGATTTAAGATGAGATAATAGGTCAGGACTGATAATATTGAAGATAGATCTTTGGATTTTGTAAATAACATCCGTCTCTCTCTCTTTTTCTCTCTCTCTCTCGCTCTCTCTCTCTCTATATATATATATATATACAGATGATTAAAGCAGATGATGTAAATTGTATTTGACAGGAAAGAAATAGCTGAAAGAAAGTTCCACGTACCAGAAATGCGAAGGCAAAAACTGTTAGCCTAGAACTTACGACTAAATTTTGCAGCTGCGACATTAAATGACGGGAACTAGCCAAAAAGCAAGTACTATGCTTAAATTCTTAAGGTCGAGATACTAAGGAAGAAATTAATTAGAATAATTAACATGGCCATGTTTCTATTCACAGAAACGGTGAAAAAATATTACATTACGGCTGTGGAAGTGTGATTTAAGTTAAGATGCGAAGTCCAGACCGATAACATAGCAGATACTTTTAGATTTTGTCAAGAATCTCTCTATATATATATCGGGAAATTAGAAGAAAAGAAGGTGAAAGTATAAAGCTGTGTAAAACAATCGCATTTATATACAAAGATCTAGAAGATTGGCCGTTCAAGACAACCTTCATTTTGAGATTTGGTAAGAAAGGTTGCATTATATCAGAAATTCAACTAGAAACCTAAAATCCCTCGAACTTGTGAAGAAAACCAGTATGCCGAATCTTATCAAATGCTTTCAAGATATACACGGCAACAGCTTGAATTTCATTTGTCTTATCTAAAGATTCGGTGAACCGTCGAAGAAGGTAACTTTAAAATATAGAAACAGTAAATTCTATGCTAATAGTTTCTTTTTCCGCGTTTCTCAGTTGTTGAACTCTATTTCGGCTCCATGATTTACAGCCAACTTGAATTTGCAAAAAAAAAAAAAATGCAACGTTATTTACTGTAATCTAAATTCACTTTCCTCTTCCCGCTCATTATCAATGTATACCTTCTTAACTTTCCACACCCTGTAGCCCCTTGTATCTTAGTGGTTTTGCTAATAAACATGGGATAATAATACCAATTAAAAAATGACATGAATCTCAGAAGAGTTAATAGATTATCGAAAAGGTAACAATAATTTACAGCTGAGTTTGCGAGATGTAACCGTAAGCTAACAAATTCTTTTCTCGCACTTCTTGCATGTGGAACTCCCTTGCAGGTTTAGGCTTTCCAGCCAACATTAATTTTCAAAAATGTAAATGCAATGTCAATCGCTATCTACTAGCCACCCGATTACTCTTCCTTCTTCCTGATCATTATTAATGTTTCTGTTCTTAATTCTTCCTCACTCTGTAATTCCTTGTGCCTTAGTAGCTTTACTACCTCGCCTGGGCTGATACCGATTTAAATAGAAAGGTTAAATGCAATTTCAATCACTATCTACTGTCCTCCTGATTACTCTTTCAACTTCCCGATCATTGGCAATGTTTCTCTTTCTAATTCTTCTTCACCTGTAACGTTTGCCTTAAAGGCTACCTCGCACTGGGCTGATACCGATTTATTAGAAAGGTTAAATGCAATTTCAATCACTATACTGTCTTCCTGATTACTCTTTCCTCACTCCAAGTCATTATTAATATGTTTCTCTTTCTAATTCTTCTTCACCCTGTAAGCACATTTTCCTTAGAGCTTTACTACCTCGCCTGGGCTGATACCGATTTAAATAGAAAGGTTAAATGCAATTTCAATCACTATCTACTGTCTTCCTGATTACTCTTTCCTCCTCCCGATCATTATTAATGTTTCTCTTTCTAAATTCTTCTTCACCCTGTAACACATTTTCCCTTAAAGGCTTTACCTCGCCTGGGCTGATACCGATTTAAATAGAAAGGTTAAATGCAATTTCAATCACTATCTACTGTCTTCTGATTACTCTTTCCTCATCATTTATTAATGTTTCTCTTTCTAATTCTTCTTCACCTGTAACACATTTTTCCTTAAAGGCTTTACTACCTCGCCTGGGCTGATACCGATTTAAATGAAAAGGTTAAATGCAATTTCAATCACTATCTACTGTCTTCCTGATTATCTCTTTCCTCCTCGATCATTATTAATGTTTCTCTTTCTAATTCTTCTTCACCCTGTAACACATTTTTCCTTAAAGGCTTTACTACCTCGCCTGGGCTGATGGTTAAATGAAGGTTAAATGCAATTTCAATCTATATCTTTGTCTTCCTGATTACTCTTTCTCCTCCGATCGTGTGTGTTTCTCTTAATTCTTCTTCACCTAACACATTTTTCTTAAAAACTGCCTCGCCTGGGCTGATACCGATTTAAATAGAAAGTTTAAATGCAATTTCAATCACCTATCTATCTTCGTTATATTTTCTATCCTCCCGATCATTATTAATGTTTCTCTTTCTAATTCTTCTTCACCCTATAACACAGCGCAACCAAAGGCTTTACTGCCTGCTGAGCTGATACCGATTTACAATAGAAGGGTTAAATGCAATTTCAATCCTGCTATCTACTGTCTTCCTGATTACTCTTTCCTCCTCCCGATCATTGTATGTGTTTCTCTTTCTAATTCTTCTTCACCTGTAACACATTTTTCCTTAAAGGCTTTACTACCTCGCCTGGTGATACCGATTTAAATAGAAAGGTTAAATGCAATTTCAATCACTGTCACATGTTAAGTGCTCTTTCCTCCTCCCGATCATTTTATTAATGTTTCTCTTTCTAATTCTTCTTACCCTATAACACATTTTTCCTTAAAGGCTTTTACTGCCTCGCCGACTGATACCGATTTAAATAGAAAAGTTCGTACAATTCCAAATATATCTACCATATTCCCTGGACTACTCTTGCTCCTCCCGATCTGTGTAATGTTTCTCTTTCTAATTCTTATATCTTTCCTATAACACATTTTTTCATCGGCTTTACTGCCTCGCCTGGGGCACATTGTCTGATTTAAATAGAAAGGTTAAATGCAATTTCAATCATATCTACTGTCTTCTGGGTCTCCTCCTCCCGATCATTATTAGCCCTCTTTCTAATTCTTCTTCACCCTGCTGTACATTTTTCCTTAAAGGCTTTACTACCTCGCCTAGGCTGATGGAATTCCAATAGAAAGGTTAAATGCAATTTCAATGCTATCTACTGTCTTCCTGATGCCTCTTTCTCCCCCTCCCGATCGTATAATGTTTCTCTTTCTAATTCTTCTTCACCCTGTAACACATTTTTATTAAAGGCTTTACTACCTCGCCTGGGCTGATGGGTCCAAAATGAAAGGTTAAATGCAATTTCAATCATATCTGCTACTGTCTTCTGATTGCCCTTTCCTCCTCCCGATCATTATTAATGTTTCTCTTTCTAATTCTTCTTCACCCTGTAACACATTGTTCCTTAAAGGCTTTACTACCTCGCATGGACCGATTTAAATAGAAAGGTTAAATACAAAGCCAATCGCTATCTGCTGTCTACCTGATTACTCTTTCTCTTTCCCGATCATTATTAATGTTCCTGTTTCTAATTCTTTCTCACCCTATAACCCCATTGTGTCTTAGTAGCTTTACTCTCGACCATGGGCTGATACCGATGTAAATAAAAAGGTTAAATGTAATCTCAATCGCCGTCTACTTTCCTCCTGATAGATCTTTACTTTTCCTGATCAATATTGATGCTCCTCTTCCTAATTCTTCCTCGCCTTGTAATCCTTGTGTCTTAGTGGCTTTACTTTCTTTGACTGTGCTAATATCGATTCAAATAGAAAGGTTAATCGCAATGCCAATCGCTACCTGCTGTCTACCTGATTAATACTTCTCCTTCCCGATCATTATTAATGTTTTTGCTCCTAATTCTTCCTCAGCCAGTAACCCCTTGTTCCTTAAAGACTTTAAAATTGCGCATGGGCTGATATTGATTTAAATAGAAAAATTAAATACAATGTCAATTGATTATCTACTGTCCTCTTGATTACGCTGTCCTCTTCCCGATCGTTATTAATGTTTCTGTTCATAATTCTTCTCCATCTTTTAACCCCTTGTGTCTTAGTGGCTTTACTACCTAGCATGCGCTGATACCAATTTAAATAGAAAGATTAAATGCAATATCCATTGCTATCTACTGTCCATCTGATTACTTTTTTCTCTTCCCGATCATTTTTAATATCTTTTCTTAGTGTTTTTCTGCATTGTTTGAGGTGAAATAGATTAAATAAAAAAAAAATAAAACAATAAAAGAATAGGTTTCAGAAATATAAAAAATTTTGATTGGCGTCGCATTTCATTTTTTGAAGATTGTAGATGACAGAGAGACCGGAAGACAATTCCACGTGTGGAAAGATTACATCGAGCTATTTCAACAGTAAAATAGTGAAAAGTTGTTACTAACCCAGTTAGTCAGTCAATTAAGTACCATACACGCCTGGGCAATCATGTCTTTTTTGTCCATATCTAAATAGACAAATGACTGCAGCAGGTTGATATTTCTTTCTACGGTAAACTGGTTGCTAACAAAGTCTATAAAGCCCTGTATTTTCTGCTATTTAAACCATAGCTGGAAGGAGAAGAGATGGATTAGTACCTTTCTTTTTTTTCAACTGAAATTAGTACGCATAAATTCATACGGTTGAAGTCCCAAGCATGAAACCTCATCAGAGCAATTCATATCATAGAGAGAAGCCACGTCACGGTGGTGGAAAAATGACTAAAGTCGAGATGCCAGGTTAGGATCGATTACACTGCAGGCCCATTTTTAGATTTTGTTCAGAATCACGAGGTATATAACAGGAGCACCAATCCAGATGTGGCAGCAATATTCAATAACAATAAAAGTTAATAATAAATAAAAATGCTTCACCTCAGTAATCCAGACAATATAAGACTATTACAATTAGGATGAGCGCTGTATTGTGCATGTCTGTCGCGTTTCAGTAGATATCGGCTCGAAGCGAGAAATCAGAGAGCCGATTTCGAATTCCAGTTAAATTCGTTGCATTCACTTACGCGTAAATACCCTTGAAAAAAGAGTTAATACACCTCTTCTTCCTCTAGCTATGGGTTAAATAATAGGACAGATAGCCTTGGTTGGTAACCAGTGTACCATGGGAAAATATTCTGTCCAGTCAGTTATGTCGCTTTCGAAACATGATCGCCCAAGCGTATATCCGGTATGGAACTTAACTATCTAACTGACTAATTATTTGGTCTAAAACACGAAAACCAAAAGAGAAATAAGAGAAATGAGAAGATGAAATACAAGGTAACAACGAATAGGAAGCATGTCTTAATTACTCGGCTTTTTTATTAATGTTGGACGATTTCTTTAAGTAGAAATTACTGTAAACATTTTAGCTAATAATTTTATGTATTGAGAAGGCTTGAAATGAAAGTTGATAAGATGAATCTTACCAATCATCCCTTAGAAGACAAAGTGAGACAATTCAAAATATCCACTTCATTAAAAATAAAAAATATCCAATTTATGTGTCCGTACATTGAATTAATCCAGTGATTTAACCCAAATAGTTATGGGTTCAACACAGCAGAGGTAAACAAAATATGTGGAGAGTTGAGTTCAAGGGAAATAACTGAACCTCGGATATCCGTCTGGCGCATAGAAAGTGGAGCTGGAACCATCTGCCCTGGAAATAAAGGAAAAGGGAAAATACTGAAACTCGGATATCAGGTTTCGGTCGTTATACACTCGTATGCTCTCGTGAGGAAATTTTTAATAACGCAAATTTTGTTTCGGAGAGAACAGTGGCTAATAAAATTAAGGCAACAAGAATATTGCGTATATTTTTGTGATGAGGTATTTTAATTAATGATATTATTTATATTACTCGAAGTGTTGTGCTCATCATTGTCGCCATATTGGCGACATTTCAACTGTTGAACTTCCCAACCTTCTTCAGGCGATTGCAATTTCAGACTGAACCACTTATGTGATTCAGCGAGGTAGATTGATTTAGTTCCACGTGTCATGTTCCTTCTTTTTCAGTTATTTCTATTTAACTCATTTGTTCGATTATTTTGCTCATCTCTACTGTAACCTGGTACTGAACTCACAACTCTTTGGGTCAAATCACTAGATTACTTCAACCAACATTTTTATTCACCAGACAAATTGTTCTTGAGAAAGGTGTTAATAAAGGGATCAACTCAAAATTCCAATCATTCTAGAAATTTCTAATGTAGTGTAGTTAATTGTATAAATATATGTTGGGTTATTCATATTTAAATTAATATAATAATCTTCCCTATTAAAATAAAGATTATATATATATGAGTCTAGTTCACATTTCATCTAGTTCACGTGAGTGTTATTATGCAGCTAACGTGCGTATTCTTTTTCAAACCAAATCTGTCCTTTCATCTACACGTAAAGATGTGTTGCCCCCTAACCATGTTAATTTTGTTATTTATTATTTTAAATGTAGTTGTGGACTCGACTACCGAGGTAGAACGACCCAGCGTTTAGATGTCAGGATTAAACAGCATGTACCTGCTAAAAACTTAACAAATGTTTTTCGTCTGGTGATATCGTTCGAAATACATACGGGTCCTCTATAGCGGATCACTTGATAAATAGTCCAAACGGAGCTATGGATTTCAGTGTGAACTGGTTCTCTGTTTTGTCCAAAACACTAATTATTCTATCTGAAGGTGCTTGAGACGCTGTTCATCAGATCCGGGCGACCCTCTCTTTGTGAACAAAGAGATTGTTTGCTTGGGCTTACTTTGCTGAATCTCTAACATCTTTAGATGTTATAAATTTTATTTTCCCCTTTCTATTCATTCATGTCATCCGCGACAGACTTTCTTTTCATAATTTGTTTCCTCGTTTACAGTTCTGACGAGAGGGAACGAAACCAGTCGACTGGTGATTTTTTGTTTTTGTTTTCAGAAATTTATCAGGGCCTTCAGAAATAAAAAAGATTCTCGCCTTTTACGTCATAATATATATATATATATATATATATATATATAAGAAAGAATATTAATAAAAAGTTTTGAATTTAAAAATGTACTTTTTTTGGACAGTATTTATTTATTTTTATTATTGTATTTTATATTTCAGACCGCCCTCGGTCCTTCATCAGAAACGAGTGATTTTTAATTTTGAATTAGAAACGTATTTCACGATAGCGTCCGAATATTTTTTTGTGTTTACATCACGTGGTGTGTTTGTTCACAACATGCGGCACGTCCGTAGACAAAGTCTGTTTGTTTTAGATAAAAATTTCTTGGAATATCTGAAAAAAAATTTTTAGCTATTGAAATATTTGTAAAGATTCAACACACCTAAGTCCCTATCTAACCCTTGCTTGTATGTATTTAATTTTAAAATCCAGTATTTTTCTTTCTTTCTGCGTGTGTATGTAGAACTAAAATTGGAGTCTATTAGTAAACATTTGCAATTTTCTATTCTTTTTGTGTTTACATCACGTGGTGTGTTTGTTCACAACATGCGGCACGTCCGTAGACAAAGTCTGTTTGTTTTAGATAAAAATTTCTTGGAATATCTGAAAAAAAAATTTAGCTATTGAAATATTTGTAAAGATTCAACACACCTAAGTCCCTATTTAACCCTAGCTTGTATGTATTTAATTTTAAAATCCAGTATTTTTCTTTCTTTCTGCGTGTGTATGTAGAACTAAAATTGGAGTCTATTAGTAAACATTTGCAATTTTCTAAAATATGATCAGGTTGATTAAATGGGCTGCAATTGGGGAGTATACATTTGTTTGTCGTATATTTAGTTTGTGATTATTGAAGCGAAATCTAAAGCTATTACCGGATTCGCCGATATATCCACTGTTGGGGCAAATTGAGCAGAAGAGAAAGTATATGATGTTTTTGCTGTCACAAGTAAGGTTTGGTGGGTGTAATTTTATTTTGGTGTTGGGTACAGAGAATGTTTTGTCTGTTATTAAATGTTTACAAATTAAACAGCGAGGCTTCCCCCATTTTAAATTCCCTGATAGGTTTGTATTATTTAAATATTTGTTAGAAGTGAGGATAGTTGATAGGTTGGGTGTTTGTTTCTTTGCATTCATGGGTGGTTTATCGCAAATGTCTTTGATGTTTTTGTTTGATTGGAGGTTCCTGTAATCATTTTTAAAATTTTTGATAAGTGTGTAGGAATATTGATTATGGTTAAAAACCATGGGAATTCGGTTGTTATCTTTTTGTTTTTTTGTATGTGAGAAGTGTGCTACGAGCTATGTGGATGGTTTTATGTAGTGCTTCCTTTATCATTTTTATTGGATATTTACATTTTAGAAACTGCTTTGTTAGGTTGTTAATGTTGTTTAGAAAATCTGGATGGTCTGAGCATATGCGCTTTATTCTAATAAATGAGCTGTATACGATAGATTTTCATAATTTGAGGGGATGACAGCTATTAAAGTGTAGGAATTTATGTTGGTTTGTGGGTTTGTTGTATAGACTGGTGGAAAGTGTATGTTTATTTAATTTTATCATGACGTCTAAGAAAGGGACAGTTGTGTATGAGTGCTCCATGGTAAATTTGATTGTATTGTGGAAGTTGTTGCAGAAAGTAAAGAAGTTTTTTAATTTTTCTAATCCATGAGTCCATATTAAGAAATATATATATAACGACACCTGCCTGTGTTCAGTCAACCTCCTTGGCCCACACTGTGTTGTTGATCACGGATTAACCACTTATTACAATTTGATGAGGATGAGGATGGTCCATATTTGCCAGGGATTGGTACATGATGAAAACCAAATGTAAGACCTCAAGGACATGGTGCCGATTTATATATATTTATATATATCGAATCATTACAAAATTACAAGCAAGTCAAAATAAATAACGAAAAAGAAATATCAGTTGGATGGTATTTCAGTCAAATATTCGTGTTATATTATTTCTACAGGACAATCAGTTGGTTCAATTTGTAGTATCTACCTCTAGCAGTAGGCGAGTTTAAGGCTAACCGTATTTCCCAACATCCTCTCTCAAGATACGGTAGTAGACTCACCAATTTTCGTCTTGCATTCAGATTTTGTTAAACAGCACCCCATCTGGTGTAAAGTTTTCATTTCTCTCCTTGTATTTTTACCAGATCGAACAGTAAACAAATACATTTAACCATTTCGATTTCGAATAATAAACACACTCCTTCTATGTTTGCCTGCTGTTATCAACTCCCCTGGTAACCCAGGACACAGGAAATTGACAAGGCTTCATTTCGACCTAGGATCACCTATCGTCAAAACCCATTGAGAGATATTTTGTCTCGACTCACTTGCTTAAATTTGCTTAAAAATATTTCTGTAGTCAATAAACCTCACAACTGGGTTTTTAACTTGTTAACACTTTGGCTACTTTTCTCAGCAAAAATAATTGTATTCTCCAATTTTAGAGAAAACTTTTCTCATCTTAAAAATCACTTGAAATTAATTAATACCAGCTATCTGAAAATAGGGTTATCTATCTATCTATCTATCTATCTATCTATCTATCTATCTATATATATATATATATATATATATTTGTACAGCAATATCTCTTTAATGCATGTTTCATTGAAAGGGCAGAAAAAGGGTGATGTTTAGGTTTTTTATGTAATTCTTCATGTGATTTTATGATTTTTTCTTTTGAGAATATAAATTATATAAATATTGTCTTAATGTTTGGTTTACACGAGCGCTTTTGGCTACACTTTTAACAATTTTCAAGGATGAACGTTATTTTACATGTAACAGAATGTAAGTGGTGTTATGTATAATACAATCTTGTGTATGTTCTGTTCGGAACTCGGTACGCACATTATGAACATGTTCATAATTGATGTTATTAAGTGTAGGATTTTTTTAGTAATGTTTCCATTATTTTTAATCTTCTTCTGCATGTGAACGATGCTATTATGTGTGCATTATCAACAAGTATATTACAGATATGTCCTGGAAGATCTCGATGTGTGTTTAAATGAGATCAGATGGAACTGTTGTGAGAAAGGTACAATGTCAATCTTCTCGTCAATTTTACAGTGGTAAAGCCTGATGTAATTGTTTTGTATTTGGATAAGTGAGGAACACAGTTACTCAAAGGATATATAAATTTGTGAACGACACTGGTTCTTTGCAGTTTAAATTTTGCATGTGAATTATAATTATTGACGATGAAGTTGGCAGTTTTTAATTTTTTTATAATAGATGAGTTATTTAATTTTCTTGTTTGAATTGGTCAGCATTGCATAATTTCGAATGATATTGCAAAGTGAAGATTCGTCCTGTCTGTCGTTATTGTGCATTTGATTTTTGTAATATATATATATATATATGTATAGGCATAGATGTAAAGAAGTATATATATGTATATATGAGTATACACGCAGATACACATTAATATATAAATAATACTCAGGCGTTAATAGAACAGTGCTCAACGTGGTATATAAGAGCAAAAGGTATATATTAATAAATATACATATTCTATGCATTCATATCCTATTCATATTATAAACTGTAAGTTTTCGACAAACCTTCAGTTCATAATATGCACCTGATGATTGAATAATGCATGAAACTCTGAGTTTTGTTGTTTTTAGTTTGTACATGTTCTAGCGTAATAATTTATCATATATATATATATATATATATATATATATATATATATATATATATATATACATGAAAAATTATATATTATTAATTTTCTTAAGAATAAAAATCTATTAAATGAAATAAATTTCATATGTAAACATTGCAAAATGTTCACCTTAGAATATGGCTAAAAAGTCTTCATAAAAACATTAGCTTATATATATCTAATAATTTGTTTTATACTATGAAAGATTAATAATTAAATACATATTAAAATAAATATATAGATATTTAAATTTTTGATAATTAAATAGATGTTAACAATTTGTATTAGATTATTAAAAATTGTATTAGAATATAATAATAATATAATAGATTTTATATAAATAATAAAAATATATTAAAACTTTTAATAAATAAATAGATATTAAAAAATTTTACAAATTAACAGTTTTATGAAAAAGTAGAATAAAATGCATTCCGAATCGAAATAAAAATAGTATAATTACACTCAAAGGTCCCTTTAAGTCAGATCAAAAATATAAAACGTTTTTTTCTTTTCTTTTTTGTTTTAGAAAATGATGGGATGGAGAAAAAAACTAAAAGAATTATTTTGTAACAATAATGGATACATGAACAGAAATGCAGTCTAAACAGGGGTTTCGATCGACTGACACTCTTTCCGTTTTAGTTGAAAGAAGAAATCCTGTATTCCTCCAAATAGAACTTTTTCAAATTTAAAGTAGATCTCTATTCTGATTAGTTAAATTGAACACACACATAAATTTTTCTGTCTTCCCACATCCATAAATAGCAAACGCATTGTTTCTTATATTCAAATGAAAATCATTTTTGCAACAATGAAAATCCTTTTCGCAACAATTACTTTCACAACATTGCCTGATGACGAGGTAAAAATCTCGAAACAGAAATTCCCGTGTTGCAATGTAAACTAATATATGTTAAATAAAAAAAACAAGTATGATTATATGTATATATATTTCTCCTGTCATGCATATAGGGAGAGAAACAATAGCGAGGCAGTGAAATGTCCTCTCTCTATGTATATCCTTTCTCTTATTATGAAGACTTAGTTTTGACGGCAAAGGTACACACGTGTTCTTATAAAGTATTATGCACACGTACTCACGCTGTCAAGAGCCCTCAAGTTGAACGACTCGTTTGAATCAATAGCTGCATCTACCGTTAAGAAAGTTATGTCACTGTATCTAGCCAAGGAGTTTTTTCCTTTTTTTTTTTAGAATCCATCTTGCACATTTATAAATCTACAGTTCGTGCGTGCATTGAATATTGTTGTCTTATCTGGTCGGGTGTTTTCTGCTATTCATCTTGATGTTCTTGACAAAATTCAAATGCAGTTCTGCAATGTAATCGATCCCGCTTTAGCACCTTGACTTTTTTCACTTTCTTACCAACGGGATGTGGCTTTTGTATAAATATTTTCACGGTTTCTGCGCTGAGGATCTTATATCCCTGGTGCAGTGGCACATGAATTTACTCATGCTACTAGATTGGTAACTAGGTCTCACCCACTTACCGTCGAAATAATTAAACGTAACGGCTTCTTTTACTATAACAGTTTCCTTTTTCACATTTCCCGTTCATGGAACTTCCTTTCTTTGTACTGCTTCCCTGATAACTACAATCTCGAAAAGTTTAAATACAACGTAAACCTCTTCTATCACCTTGATTCCAATCTTTTCTTGTCTTTTTTCGAAATTCCCTCTACCTTGTTCCTCTTTTCTCCTTTTGTTTCACTGTAACACTCTGTGCAACAATAGCACTACTGCCTTGCTTGAAGAGAAACAATTATATAAAAATGTATATTTATTATATTTCATACATATAGTAGTTGGAATATAACATACAAATGTTTGTTTCTATAACCGGATAAATATGAAAATGATGATAGAAAACGAATACTTAATTTCCTATTAAAAAATTACTGTCAAAACCGAATAAAATGGCCCTAGCTAAAGAACCCCTAATTTTAATGAAATTTGACACTGCACCCAGCAAGGGTTCTAGGTACAATATGTCTCTAAATTATTTCGGATATTATGTATTACTTAAACTGTATTTTACAAACATGCATGCGCACATTGTACAAATTAATTGAAACAACTGCTTTAGTTCCCTTTCTTTCACCATATGGTCAGTTTTATCCTCTGGAGTTACAGGGTGTAATCGATTTGTATTTTTCCTCCAATTAGGTCATTTGCGGTGGTATGCAGTAATATGAATCCGTTTTCGAGGTGTATGATGAAAATTGTTTGGCCTTGAAAAATATTGCCTCGTCCTCAATGTGAACACTCACACCACCGGTTCTTCGCGTCGACGCGACCGAACGATAGTCGATCACTTCTTTCCAAGTTTGGCCCTGCCCATATTGTGCTTGGTTGATCTTAAAGCCGATCTAGGTTGAAAGTCGCAGAAATTCCGCTGATGACCCAAACAGAACCGGGAGCAACAATAAAAAAAGAAAATCTTAGTAAAGTTAACAACAAGGAGTTTATATGCATACGTTCTGTTCGGTACAGTATTATTTATCACTCTTTCATACAGCAACTATAATTCCAGCCAATGTCTTCTACAGGATGTAACACTAAGTTAGTTGATCTGGCACCAGGCTGAGATTGGAGTTTCTTCTAAGGCAGATAGTCTTGTGACAACACGTATCTTGAGTCAACTCGCTCGGTACCGGTCCAACTCTACGGTAATCAACTCTACTATCTTCTTATATTGAGTTTCGCATTTAGCGGAGATAGTTGTGACGCACTTTGGGTAAACTTAGCATTTTTAAATAACAAATAAAAGATCCTCCTAACTGTTTGTTTGATCAACCTCGTCTCCTCTCATGTGAAAGTACCTTCCATCACCGCCTGAGGTCAAATTTTAATTATCGTTCTTTTCACTTTTCCGCTTTTACTGTGTGTTGTCGTTTCGCATCTGTGTTTTTATCATTTCAACTGCTCTTTAATTCTCAGCTTCGCAAAATTACACAAGGAACCAGGAGATTTTATTATCGGGATGTTTTTGTCTCTCTTTCTCAGCGGGAGGTGGCTGTCACTAGGGTTATCAAATTCACCACATCATGCTGCTTTGAGATGTCGCTTCTATCAATGGTCATTAAATTTTTCAATAACGGATTTCTCAATTTTTTGTGAAGACAGATATCTGACCTTTGTAATGAGAAACTTTTGACAGCATTCAGGAGTCATAAAAAACGTTTTCGATCTCACTTTTGTGGTCTAATCAAATCTCTTCTCTAGCTCATAACTGGAACCTTAAGGGGCGCTACCACTCCGATCATAGTAGTGCTGGGAACAACAGCAAATAATAGGTAGTCCCACTGTTCTTAAAACCTCCAATCTCCTGATCAGAGGCCTTGCTGTCAGATATAGTTTATTGTCATACTCAGGACTGTATCAATTGGAAACGTTCACGGGAAACAAGGGGTGGTTAACTGGATAACACATTATTACTAGCTTTTCCTCATTAAAATATGCGTTAAAAGGGCTGATGTACATAACGCAATTGAAACGCCGCGTCTATGAGAAAAAGGAACAGTGTAAAACGTCATTTAAGGAAGTGAGTTTGACGGACGAATCAGTGGACTGAAAAGGGGCAAAGGTTACGGCGAGATAGACGAAGTAAACGGGAGTAAAAGAGCCTACTATAAACAGTCCTCATAAAAGAATTACTCTAATTTTCATGTCGAAAAATCACTTGCGAAATGAGCATTTTGTCGCAGCTGCCGGGAAGAAATGCAAAAACTCGCGTTAATAACAATGACTCAATAAATGATGGGCATATCACGTTCAGAAGATAGATGATTTTTTGTCGTTTGCGAAAATGAAATTATTAACTGTATTCGCTAAGAAGAATTATATTTGGCGCCTAATGAACAACATTGTCTTCAATTACTGTGTACGTTTTAATAGACACGGCTTGATATTCCGGTAATCGACTATCAGCTGGGGACAAACAGGTGCAAACGAACAAATGTAGAAAGTAAGTACACTTTCGTAATGCGCCTGATTGATGGAAAAGATTGTTCGATTTAATAAAAAATAAAGTTTAGGGAAAAAAAACACGTTTTTATTCTTTTCAACATTATCGAGTTTATCGACAATATCAACTATATATTTAACATCATCAGCTTTATTTTCAACATTATCAATTTAATCAAAGTTATCAACTTTATCAACAATGTCAACTTTATTTTCAACATTATCAATTTTATGTTCAACATTATCAACGCTATCGACATTGTTAACTGTTTTTAACATTATCAGATTCATTTCAACATTATCAATGTAATCAAAATTATCAACATTAGCAACTTTAACAATTTTATCAACATTATCAACTTTATTTTCAACATTATCAATTCTATCAGAGTGCATATTTAACGTCATTTCCGTTAACCTCTTTTTATATTTAGGAATCTTTTATCACCCTATCCGCACTGACATTTTCTTATCTATCTATCTATCTATCTATCTATCTATCTATCTATCTATCTATCTATCTATCTTAACTGCTGTCTTTTGAAATCTCCCAGCATAAATTTATTTGTTTTAAATTCTACATATGTGGGGTTAAAAGGTAAGCTAAAGTCTAATAGCTGCTGAATACGGCCAGTCAGTCAGTTAGGTGCCATACGGGATACACGCTTTGGGAGATCATGTCACGAAATAGGCATGCACTGACTGGGCAGAAGATTATGCCGCTTTCTGCGGTAGATTGATTGCCAGCCAAGGCTATAGAACCCAATCTCTCCTATTATTTAACCCATAACTGGAGAAAAGAGACAGATTAATACCTTTGCCAAGGGTATTTGTGCATAAGTAAATGCAAGGGATTTAACTGAAGTTCGAATTCGGCACCCCGATTTGTCGTTCCGAGTCGATATCTACTGCACCACAACGGTACATTAACCATAATACCGTCAATTGTAGTTTTGATTGAATAAAACGCTCTTCCTCTTAACTAATTCCAGACACTTTTCGTTGACTTCTGTCTTGTAAGTGCGAAATGGGACAATTCGGTTCAGCCGTTTGGGCGCAAGAATTTTTTAATATGGAGCTGGGCTTTATCCCGATTTTTTTGGATCACAATGCCAAATTTTCACCTTGCTGTCAATGATTTTCTAAGCGCAACTTAGATGTGGTTCAAAACCCCAAATATGGGGCACTCCGTTAAGATCGAACTCACTACTCAATTCTAGCGAGACAAACTTGCTAACAATTGCACCACATCGAGATGTTCAGTTTCGATTTTATATGTGCAGCTTAGATGTAGCATAAATATGTAGCAGACAGTGAAGAATGAACTCACGATTCAACTGTAACGATTTTAGGGTGTCAAGCCGAATCGATTATGTTTTTTGCCACGTTTTGTTTAATCCCTCTAGCCCAAAACGTCAGCGCCTAACTGACTGCGGCGAAACGTACTAAACGGGGTCTAAGTGGGAGTCTTCTTCTTTGATGTGCTGTTTTCTCTTCTGAGAGCAGCTAATCATGACTTTCTTTGGCTTCCTATCTTTTACGGTTTTTATTGGTCTACTACCTTTCATAGTCCATGTTCTGTTACCCATTTACTTTAGCATGTCAGGTACCTGACCCACTTATATTCCGTTGTCCCTCTTGCCGTCCTTGCCTTGCCTTGTCCCTCTTGCCTTGCTCTGTGAGTATAATAATCTTTAAGTTCTCTTTCTTCTTTATGTGTCACGGAAATTTTAACTTTCTATTCTTGATCCAAAACACAAGTTCTCATGTTCTCTTAAACTTCATTACTTACATATTCCGGCTATGACAGGTCCAGCATCCTTCTGTAGAACCACATATTTGTTGCTTTACGTTGCCACTTCAGTTCTGTGAAAAGCATTCACCATTCATTGCCATTTTAAAGCATTTATTATACATTTATTTATTTTATTGATTACTTTTATCTATGTTTCTGTAGGAATACAAAAAGCAATTATCTCTCTTTGGTTGAGATAAGTCACATGGGTCATGTTACGGTCGTTTAGTGACATCACTTTATACTGTGATGAAAGAAGTAAATCAAAGAAGTTTGATTACATTAACCTAGACGAGCGGTTGCTTTTGTAAGCTGAGTCCGTGGTGAGTTTAAATTTGCCTCCTCTAGCAAATGCTACAGTTTAGAAGTCCATAATGTATTTTTCTTTGGAAAATAGATCTTCTTCATAATCGGTTACTATTAGGTAGGCATCTTTCGTTATTTAAATATACCTTCGTATTTCTATATCACATTTCCCATTGTCTGTTAAACAATTTCCGAGATAATTAAATTACTCTACCCGTTTGATTTTGATGTTACCAATTTATATCTCTCAACTTGGGTTCTCCTTTTTCCTAAAGACCATACATTTTGTCTTTTTTACCGTATATGGTTTGTCTTTTCTCCATGATTTTCTTTTAATATTATTACTAGAAATTCTTGCATTTTTCAGTTTGTGCCACCAGCTTGGTGTTATCTGATAAATCAATGATAAATCAGTAATGAATCCTGGTAGAAATTGCGGTTTTTCAGGATCATATCGGTGTATATGATGAAAGTAAAACATTCTTCATCTTTCTTTCTTTTGTACTTCAGTGTAATTTCTAAATTTAGTTGCCTCTTACTTTAGAGAATTGAATTTTAAAACCAAAACCGACTCATTAATCGATTGAATTATTATGATAGGAAAGGTTTATATGAAATATATTCAGAAAAGACAACAAAAAAGCGTTTAATGAAATGTAAAATCTCGTTCTATTTGCAGGTATTTTTCGACAGTTTAATGGCGATAGATTTTAGTTAACGCTTTCAAAACACCATTTATTTGCTACTGCATAGAGTTTAATGTTTTCAGTTTCTAAAAGCCTTTAGGAAAATGAAAGCATGTAATGGATAAAAATATATTTTGTCTGCTACACAGAAAAATGGCGTCGTACAGAAACAAAACTCAAGCTTAAACAAAATATTTTTCACAGGAATACATTCGTATCTTAGGAATATTTATGACGTAGATGCGATTGATTAGCCGATATATTTTATACTACAAATAATCGTTAAAATTTTACTGTTTACCTATTTTCATTTTTTGATGAATCGTAATTCTTACGTTTATGACTGAATCAAATCATGGCGAATTTTACGAAAATAAATATCCGTCGAAATCCCCCAGTCGCATTGTTAAATATTTGACCTTAAAAACTTCAAAAAATATTTTAATAACTTTCGTAAATATGAATGCTGATCATTATTTAAGAATTAATGTGTTACAAATAAAAATAATTTAAATTGGGAACTTTTTCCTATTTCATCGAAACAGACGTTAAGCACTTCTTTCTTTCTTTATTTCTTTCTTTCATTTTCTCATTGAAAACAAGTAGTGTCTCTGATATGCTTTTACACGCAATCAAAACTGAATTGCCCATTATTTATGAAGTATTGGCAGGGCGCAACGTACGTGCTAACTAGGGTAGTAACAGAAAAACAAACAGAATTATGATAAGATTAATTAATTCACTCTTTTTCTACTCATCAACCGTTTGTAGCTTATTTAAAGTTCCTAAAATTGACTTGTATGGCTCTTTGAGATAATAACGGTTTAGGGAAACAAGTCTTACTAATTAACCCATGGCTGCGGGAGAACATGTGGATTCATACCTCTCCTTAGTGTATAATATAAAGAAGACAACTGGAATTAGAACACTAAGCTTGCAACACGTGCTATTCCAAAGCTATCACCCATCTAGGTACTGAATCTACGTTGCTTAACTCTGGTAATCATACGGAAACCGGTATTTCAACGTGATGTAACCGTAAACCTCTTACTCCAGCCGCACATAAAAGCTTACAAAACCAGGTATTCACAAGAGGCCATCCATCTAAATAATAATCAGGTCCTATTTTGCTTAACTTCGGTAACTACACAGAAACCGGTGTTTCAACGTAATTTAGTCATAAGACTTGAATAATAATAGATATTAATTGCATTAGGTAATAACAAAATTTTAAAGAAATTAACACTTTCAACTGCTACCCAGGCACTTGATACCATATTCGATGACACTTTTCTCGCCAATCAGAAACTGAATAATGTTTTACTTAAGCGTTATTTTTAGTGTATAGCCATATATGAGCAGACTGGTCCGGACCTCTTAATTGCTGTTGTTCCTAGGCCTATGGTAATTCATGGTGGTAGACCATGTTAGGGCCCCTGCTATGGGAAAAGCAAATCGTGAACCCCAAACAAAAACAAAACACCGTCAAAGTAAAGAAATGTATTTTATGGAAAAATAGTAATCGGATATTTTTATAGAAAGTTACCAACAACATCTACTTATAATAAAATTACCAACAATACATATTTAAAGCAAAATGGCTACAAATACATTTAACAGCAAAATGATCAATAATACATTTTATAGGAAAATGATCAACAATATCTTATTTGTAGTTGAAGGCATACAATGGTGTTCAAAATATATTTGGCTGAAGTCATTATATTATGTTCAAAATATTTTGATTACGCCATTTCATATCCCATATAGGTGTTAATATGCAAAAATCAAGGAAGGAAGCAAACCTGAACTGCTTAACGTATAAACGATTCCAGAACGGTATATGAATAACCCGTCGATCTCACGACAACTTCACCATTCTTTTACGAAACTCAGCTTTTCGGCTGCATTTAAGATATTTATTCGTGTCAATCTACTCTAATTTGTTTGTTTGATTTCATTTGTTTTCAAGGGCATATCAAAGCTTTGTGGTTTTTTAAGCTAGATAATATTTTTTAGATAATAAGATTTTAGTGAAACAAGTCTTACTAATTAACTCATATCTAGAGGAAAATATGTTGATTCTTAGCTTTTCCAAGGATATTTGCCTGTAAATTCATATATCTAGGCCTTACCTTTTACTGCTAAAATAGTTACATGCTACTTCCCGCCTGTGGAACTCACTTCCATTCTACTTGCTTCACTGACAGCTACAATCCCCACAAATTTAAAAGAACGTCATCTTTCATCTTCTTGAACTTCGTTCATCTTTCCTCAATACCCACTGTACTCAATCTTTTCTGTCACTGTGACTGCTTGCGTACTAGTGACGGTCTTGAAATGAAATAATTAAATAAAATAACGAACCCAATCGAAATTGGTTCCCGGCTTTCACATTATTCATTTTCAGTCATTATTCCCTAAACCACCCGCACATATTATAGTATACTTCGATTTTATTCTTAATTAACAACTAATATAGTAAAATTACCAAAAATGTTATTTTATAGCAAAATGACCAACAATACATTTTACCTGAAGTTGAAGTCTTCATTTGCGTTCAAAGAATATTTAGTTGAAGCCATAAAATGGTGTTCAAAATATTTAGATTAAATTAAATAACCCATAAAGCTGTGGATACGCCGCTAAGAAAAATCAACGAACCAATCATTTGGGCACAATTTTAGATGAAAAAAACCTGCGTCCTATAGACACAGGATTTCGGTAATTGCTTTTTATTTTTACTGAATAAACCAAACGAAAATTTGGTCACAGTTACTCTTTATTTAATATTGATTTATTGAAATCCTTGGAAATGAAATGAGTCGTTTATCATTAAATTCTCATATATAATGTTTTTAAATTCGTTTTCAATTTAAATCTAAAATAATGGTAAATATTTCTCTCGAAATGTCTTTAAAA
Source organism: Ascarosepion bandense (assembly GCA_037127315.1). Classification (NCBI taxonomy): domain Eukaryota; kingdom Metazoa; phylum Mollusca; class Cephalopoda; order Sepiida; family Sepiidae; genus Ascarosepion; species Ascarosepion bandense. The sequence continues at coordinate 4,564,748 of JBBBDQ010000515.1, forward strand.
AATTCCAGAATATCATAATTTCCTTTCTGTCTCTCTCATTATTTCTGTTTTATTGCTTTTGTACCTAACTTTAAATAGATATGAGTAAATATATATTTTCTTCTGTCTGCATCAAAATCAATATAAATCAAATAGTCAAAGCTATTAGCATATACGGTGAAACAGTTCAGAATATTCTGGACAATAAACTTGGTATGACGAAGTTTTCTGCTATGTGGTGGCCACTTCTGATCCCTGATCAAAATGCGCCAAGCTGATAATTTCACTGGAAAATCTGACCTTGTTTCCGGCAATTCCAACTGGTTTCCTTGATGGGTTTCTAAAATAGGATGAGTGTTTGGTTCATCAATTTGAGCCAGAAACAATCCCTGCAGTAGAAACACCACTCATATGTTTTAAAGAAGGCCAAGTTGGTTTCGTCCTCTGGAAAGGGTGTGTTCCCATTGGGATCCAAAAGACATTGTGTTTATTGTTTTGTTGATTCAAACTGTAGATAGATATAAGTGCGTTTATGTTTGCCTCTGTCTGCGTCAAGGTGTTCAATTGAAAAAGCGAGCGAAACAAAATTCGCTTTGAATTGTTCAACGAAAAAAAAAAGAAAAGAAAAAAGAAATGGCGTCGAGACACCAAACATTTTTTAGCTATTTTGAGGGTGCTAAATCTGAAATTGACATTTTCTTGATTAGCTATCGTTTTTACTCAACAGAAATACCTAATTTTTTTTAAAAAAAGCACTGCTTTTATTTGTTTTCTGTATATATGATATGACTAATGACAATATTTTTCAAAGTACAATCGTAGAAACCTCTCAATTTAAACTAACAAATATTAGTCTGCTTATTGAGAAATACTATTTTTTTAAATAACAGTTAGACTCTAAGCCTTTAAAAATAACATGATTAAAATTACCAAGACCAACAAGTATTTCTTTAATCATTTCACCCCAAGCAAGGCGGTACTGATGTGCAGGGGGATACATAAGAGAGTTAAAGTTTTATGCAGGAGAAGAGTGAAGTGAAAGACGAACAAGCTACAGAGAATGAGAAAGATAAAGGGCAAGAGAAGCATGTGAACATAGGAGTGAAGACAGTTGCGAAGGTGGAGAGAAAGGAAAAGAACAAGAGACACGGGGTGATGTAGAAGAAGTGAAGAGAAAGACGAACCAGCTACAAGGGGTGAAAAGAGAAAGAGCAAAAGAAGGATGAACAGAGCAGTGACGACAGTTGCGAAGGTGGAGGAAAGGAAAAGAACAAGAGACACGGGGTGATCTTGAAAGAGTGAAGAGAAAGACAGACAACTACAAGGGGGTGAAAGAGAAAGAGCAAGAGAAGGATATGAACAGAGCAGTGACGACGAGGTTGCAGAAGGTGGAGAGAAAGGAAAAGAACAAGAGACACCGGGTGATGTAGAAAGAGTGAAGAGAAAGACGAACCAGCTACAAGGGGGTGAAAAGAAGAAGAGCAAAGAGAGAAGGATATGAACAGAGCAGTGACGACAGTTGCGAAGGTGGAAGAAAAGGAAAGAACAAGAGACACGGGGTGATGTAGAAAGAGTGAAGAGAAGAACGAACCAGCTACAAGGGGTGAAGAAGAAGAGCAAGAGAAGGATGTGAACAGAGCAGTGACGACAGTTGCGAAGGTGGAGAGAAAGGAAAAGAACAAGAGACACGGGGTGATGTAGAAGAGTGAGAGAAAGACGAACCAGCTACAAGAGGGTGAAAGAGAAAGAGCAAAGAGAAGAAGGATATGAACAGAGCAGTGACGACAGTTGCGAAGGTGGAGAGAAAAGGAAAAGAACAAGAGACACCGGGGTAGAAAGAGTGAAGAGAAAGACGAACCAGCTACAAGGGGTGAAAGAGAAAGAGCAAGAGAAGGATATGAACAGAGCAGTGACGACAGTTGCGAAGGTGGAGAGAAAGGAAAAGAACAAGAGACACGGGGTGATGTAGAAAGAGTAGAGAAAGACGAACCAGCTACAAGGGGTGAAAGAGAAGAGCAAGAGAAGGATATGAACAGAGCAGTGACGACAGTTGCGAAGGTGGAGAGAAAGAGAAAAGAACAAGAGACACAGGGTGATGTAGAAAGAGTGAAGAGAAAGACTGAGGCAGCCAAAGAGGGGTGAAGAAAGAGCAAGAGAAGGATGTGAACAGAGCAGTGACGACAGTTGCGAAGGTGGAGAGAAAGGAAAAGAACAAGAGACACGAGGTGATGTAGAAAGGTAGAAGAAAAGACGGAGCAAGCTACAAAGGTGAAGAAGGCAGAGAAGGATATGAACAGAGCATTGACGACAGTTGCAGAAGGTGGAGAAGAAAAGGAAAAGAACAAGAGACACGGGGTGATGTAGAAAGAGTGAAGAAAGACGAACCAGCTACAAGGGGTGAAAGAAGAGCAAGAGAAGGATATGAACAGAGCAGTGACGACAGTTGCAGAGGTGGAGAGAAAGGAAAAGAACAATATACAAGGGATGATATAAAAACGACTGGATTTAAGTGGATAAGAGATGGGAATTGTCTTTGCATTTAAATTCCTGGAGGTTTTATCCGTCAGGAAATCAAGTATATGGAAGGGGGTTCCACATGCGGGAAGAGCGAGAAAAGAAGCTAAAGGAGTAGAATTGTCACCTGCATTTGATTGATCTAACTGTAAATGGGTGGGACCTTGTGGCCAGTCTGCTTATAAACTAACAGCAGAAATAAAAACCTTCGTGAACATGAGAAGAATGGTAAAAATTATCTCTTTTCTATTGTCAATTATGTTTAGTGTTATTTAAGTTCTTTTTTTATACCATAGTAGTAGTCAGCCATCATCCGTTTGTCCGACCGTCTCTGCTAGTATTTTTTCTTTGTTTCAATATAATGATGAAATTCTTATTTTTGCTCAAATTGTTGAAATTATCGGGAAATTTATCTAGACGGCTATATAAAAATGAACCTTAATACTCATATTAGCGCATTACTGATAAGGTATTTTACTGATAAACTTTTTGAGTTAATTTAAATTTTGTCGATAAACTGGAAAAAATTGGTATATCTATTTTAAGATTTCTTACTCAAAAACACTTTTTCTTATAAAAATAGTTTATTTCAGGTGGCTGACATAAATTACTCGGTCTACTTGAAAATTGATAGATTTCTACGATGCTTATTAACTAAAGCCAAATTCGTAAATTGATCCTTTTTTCCAAAAATTGGCAATTTCAACACAGCAAAAACGGTAGCTAACCATGAAGGTCATTTTCGAAATGAGCAAAATCAAATTAGCTAAAAAACGTTTTGTTTCTTGGCACCAAAAATCGTGTTGACCAGTGTTATTTTTCTCACACATCTCACATTTGCTTAAAAAACATATTAAACAAAATGTAAATGCAAAATCAGTTACTCTTTTTTCTGAAATGAATTCCTCCAGGCCCTCTAATTAGGTTAATTCTAACGCCTTCAAAATAAAACCACTCTCTTTTAACCTTAAACTGTTTTTGTCTTTTATTACATTGGCTGATGCTAACCTCCAGGAGAGAAACTCATTGCACTTTCTCAAACTTATATTTCCCGTTAACATGAATGGAAAAGATTATATTGAATCAATAGCTTGCTTTCTGCTAGGAATGTTGGTACCAGGCAATCTTTCGAACCATAATTCCTCCTAGATATTTCTGACTCTACCATTCGTCTATTTATTGAATATTGGAGTAACATTTGTTCTGGGTCTTTTGCTATGTATTTAGATGTTTAGACAAAATACAAAGAACCCGCAATGCTATTATTCCTGGCATTGCTTCTCGGTTTCAGTGTTTTTCTCACAAGTGCAACGTATTTTTGCTGTATCTTTTCTATAAATATTTTTATGGAAGTTGTTCTGATGTCTTTTTGGCTTCTAGACTTTTACGACTTTAAGGGCAGTAATAAAGCCACTGTAAAGTTCCATACTTTTACAGTTTAAATAGCTAAATGTGACCGTAATTTCTATGTTATTTTTCTCCTGCACTTCTCGATTATGGAAATTATTCTTTTCTAGTCAATTTTGATCTTCATGAGTTTTAATGCAATGTAAACCACCAGATTTTGTCTTCTTAATTTCCTGTCTTTTATGGTTCACTATTCTTTTCTCTCTCTCTGGCTTTTTTTTTTTACTGCCCTCATACCAAACTGTAGATATGATGACTATGTTTATGTTTGTCTCCGTTTGTGTCAAGGTGTTCCACTGTGAAAACAAGAAAAGACAAAACTATATTACGTTGTTGTAAACTATTTTTCTCATACATCACACATTTTTTAAGAAAAAGATATTTAACAAAATTTATAGATAAAAAGCTGTCATTGCTGCAAAGCACTGATGCTAGTTTTTGTCTTAATCCATTAAATAATAATATCTATAAATTTAGCTTGAATATTCTTTATCCATCTATTTTATTTTGACTTGAGATTAAATTTTCTAACAGAAGTTAGCTTTTGTCTTTGGCGAGATCGCTTGCAATCATAATTCTTTTTTTTTCTTTTCATGGAATTCATCTTATTGTTTCCTTTCCAGATAAAACTTAATAAAATAAAATGATTATATACAGCATTGTGTGCAAAGTGTATTGAAAATGTGAAAAAGAAAACGAAATATGAACAGGTAATTTCTTTACTTTACATTTTAGCGTTACATTTATCCATTTCAAGAAACGGAAAACCTTTATTGCTGTATGCATCCACTATGCAATTACAAAGATAAGCGAAAAGATAGATAAACAGACAGATCAAGTCTTTCTATTTTACGTCATTTTGCGAGACAAATTAATGTAAATAAAGGAAGGAATATTGCGATACAGGATGCAGGTTCGATTCCTGTCAATGGAACAGGTTTTTACGAAGATTGGTTGACAAAATTATAGGCTGACAAATATATTGGCTAACAAATTTATTGTGTGCTCATGAAGGAGGGATGCTAGAGCTGTGAAATCTTGAATACATTAATTCCAACTCATTTATTAATAACATCATTGTGTTTTTCGAGGTAAATTGACAGCTGAGTAACTAGTAGCGATTTTTCTTGCAAATTAACATCATTTGGCATCAAATGGATATCAAGTACCTGCAAAAGAATGATATAGTCTCTAAGAATTTTCACACTGACATAGTTGCTTCATTAGGGGATGACACTCTAGCTTCATCAACAGTGCAAAAGAAGGCTACTGAATTTAGAAAGGGAAGGGCGAGACTTGAAGATGACCAAACATCTGGACGTCTTGCAAGTGCAACCACCACGAAAACCATTGTGTTCACAATATGGCGATAGATGACATGATTGACTATAAATCAGGTAATCAATGCTATTAGCATATCCCCTGAAAGAGTTGAGAATCGTATGGTTAATGAACTTGGCATGACGAAGGTTTCTCCTCTGTGAGGGCCTCATCTTCTGACTCGTGTGAGTTGTGGGTTCAATTCCTAGCTACAGCAAAGAGAAACACAAGAGAGTTGAGTTAGAAGGTGATAACTGATATAGAGAAATTCGGAAGAAGCATGACTTGTGGGCCTAGAATAAAGCATTCAGTTTGACTTTTCAGTCACCTGAAGAAGGTCGGAGCAAAACATCGTAAATGTGGCAACAAAGATAAGGACAACAGCCCGAACAATGTAAATAGTTTAAATAATTAAAATTTCATTCAGAAATATAGACAGAAGCTGAAGAGAGCCGAAACGTCGTGAATGAGGCATCAAAGATGAGAACAATAGTCCGAACAATGTAAATAGTATAAATAATTACAATCCATCGTGACAGAAATATAAACAAATATTAATTTAACTGTTTAACAACATAAGAAAAAGGGATAGCAACGCAAAAAGGTCTAACCATTAGCAATAACGTTTATGGTATTGAAAATTACTAAAAAGACCCGTAAAAATTTCACGGCTTTTCTATTGGAATTTTCTGACGAATCTTAATTCTTAAGTTAATGATTGAATAAACTCAATAGCTAATTATATGACAATAAGATATACGTAGATCGCCCTCTATCGGGTCGTTAAATATTTGAGCTTAACAAATTTAAAAGAAATATTAAATAACAATCACAAATACGAATGTAAGTCGTGATTTTAAGAAGGAAGTGGGTATAAACAAAAAAGATTTGAAATTATTAACGTTTTCTATTTCTCTGAAACAGCCGTTAAATACTTCTGTCTTCTCTTTCTTTTTTCTTTCTTTATATTTTTTTCTCTCACTGAAATCAAGTACGGGATGCGATAGGTAAATTGTAGCAACTTTATAATTCTGTTGTTTGTTCTTGATTTTGTCACCTGCACGGTATAGAAGGGTCAGGTGGGCACTGTCTGTGCGAATTAGACCACTGTGATGCAATACACTCCACCAGAAATATGGAAAAAGTATGCTGTCCTGCTTGTCGTTTCCAACAGAACCTTTAATACGAATAGTTCAGATTGTTTGGGTGTCAATCTGAGAACAGGCAGATAATTTAAAAAGAGTTGGATGAGCCTAATAGTGATTATGAAAGTATTTAAAGTGATCACCAATGATGGTGACGTTATTCCTGAATTCATCTTCCCAAAGGGCCTCAGACTCAATATAGAGAACTACATCAAGTTCCTTGAGAAGTATGTGCTGCCCTAGGTCAAGGCAGTTGCTACTGGAAGAGACTATGTGTGGCAACAGGACACAGCACCATGCCACACAAGCAGGAAAACACAGTAATGTTTGTCAGAGAATTTATACGACAACATCACTCATTACATCTGGTCATCTCAATTCCCAGATTGCAATTTTTTAAAATTATTATGTGTGGGTCACAGTTGAGCGAGACATAAAAAAAACGCCTAAAACACCAAAGATTAACTGAAAGCAAAGATTATGGTAGCATTCACCAATTTCTTATGTTCCGATAATTTGCAGGAGATTCTGAAGGAAATGATTCATGCAAATGGCGATTTTTAAATAAATTTACTCTATAGTATTTCTAGATATTTTTATGTAATTTCGGTAATTATGTCTGTTAAAAATGAAATGTCAGTGTTATATTAATTATGGCATCATTTAGACAACAGTTTATTAATCGCATCTTTTTTCGGCATCTTTGCACGATATCAAAACGGAATAGGAAATTATTTATGAGATATTGATAGGAGATGTTAAACGCTTTTATATTTGCTCATTTATTTATTTCTGCCCAAATCCATTTCTTACAAACTCTTATCTTGATAATTATTTTGATAAAATTCAGCAGATGTGGTAAGTTTATTTAATTTATGATAATTAGATTTTTGTCAATTACTTATTCGGTGTTCGTCATTCAATACCGCGCGTCTGAAAAAAGCCGATTTTGTCGTGCTCGCCATTGCTTCCCAGGATTTTGGCTCAAAGCAATTCAAATAAATTTAAGCCCAAGCCCAAGCCCAAGCCCAAGCCCAAGGGGTCTCAGATGTGCGGTGTGGTGCAATAGATATCGGCTGCGAGTAAGAATTCGGAGAACCGAGTTCGAATTTCAGTTGAATTCCTTGTTTTTCACTCACGTGCAAATACACTTGGGGAAGGTATGAATTCATCCCTCCACACCCCGCTCGGGAGATAAAGGAGTTTTGCTTAGGGTTAGCACCTGTACCTGTCAAAAAGACCAGTTACAAAAGCACTGATGACAACAAACCAAGACATTCACCTGAGTGGTGTGATGTCGCGGGGTCGTCGATGACGTATGGTTCACTGAGAACAATGCGGCCAAGAGGGCCTCACCCCAGCCAAGAGGACCTCAGTCCAGATAGTACTTTTTTTTCCAGGGGCCTTCCTTCGCAAATGGGTTGTCTTTATTGTCCTACGCCTGACGCCTACTAAAAAGGGGAAATGACGAAAGGTTTGGGGCAATTTATTCACGATATTACCTGTAAACCCGCTTTAAACCATAATAGCGACGTAGGCACGATGAAAAATAAACGCTACCCGACAGTTTGGCTGAGACTGAAGCGTAGTGTCTTTGTTAACCAGCTTAATCTGGTTATTTTTCTCTCTATCTGTCCCTCTACCCTCTTCTTTCTTTCTGTCATTTTCTTGCTGAAACCAGATAATGTCGTTTTCCATGGTTCCACGCGATCAAAACCAAATAGTTCATTAAATATGATGTATTGGCAGGGCGTAACGATCGTGAGAACTAACAAAGAGAGAGGCGAGCACAATTATTACATGATTATTAAATATTAGAGAATTATTACAATATTTATCTCATAGTCACCTCTATGTAGCTATGTCTCGCGTAGGACATTCAAACAGATTAAGCCTAATGACAACAGTTACTTTAGATGCCTGGCTGAAAATGCTATTTATACAGAAGGTTTAAAATATATAAAAAAAACAACTATGGCAACTTCTCATAGGTACGTTTATTTTTGTCCATTTTTTATTTGTTTTATACCCTATCCGCCCACCTACTAGGTGACAGATTTCTCTAGTCGGTTGAGACATTTTCGAGTTTTTTTTGTTTTGTTTTGTTTTTGATATTTTGTTTCCTATCTTGGATTTTTACAACCAGTTAATGGATTTTTTCTGTCGCAGACATATTTTTTGGTAAGGTCAAATACTAGTTTTAACTATTTTTTTAGATATATTCTTTCATTTGTTTAAAATCATTGGGTATTTTGCAATAAAAATTGTACATAGAAATTGTAAAGAAAAATTTAGAATTCATGTGATGTTTTAGTATATGTACGATTTGGTCAATGACTGAGACCAGATAGGGGTTAAGTGGGTCCTTAGCTCTATTCTTAGAATAAATATTACTTCAATATTTGTCTTTATTTCTGATATTCTTATTTACATTGTTATTATTCATCATTTCATTGTTATTATATATATTATTCGGGCTGTGCTAATTTTCTTGATCATATTCACGCCGCTTCTGATGTTCTTCAGGAATTTTGTACTGAACCATTTATTTAGTTCATCGGGGTAGATTGTTCTCGTTCAATGAAGCATACCACTTCTGGATGTTTTAGTTATTTCCATTTAACTTAACTCAAGTAGTCAGGTATTGAACTCACAATTTTTAGGTCAAGTAACTGGATCCAACCAACGCTTTTATTTACTGGACCACGTGTTCTTAAAGACATTAGTGTTTTGTGGTATATAAAACTAATGTCTCAATAACCATGTTTTTATCAGAGCTCATATTATAATCTTGAAGTTTGTAATTGATTTTCTCTATCATACTGTATTACTGGTTCCCCTATTGTATTCCTTTCTATGCTTGGTCGGCTGAGAAGATTTTTTATGGCCCAGCATATGCACCGATTCCTTAAGTTTTCGCATTTTCTAGTAGTGTTTCAGAGGCGTAGCTAACCACATATAGATGTAAAATAAGAGATCACCGTCCTCTGTAGACTGAAGGTAGGAAAACATATTTTCATTGACACCTTTAACAAAACACATCTGTATTCTTAGTTTAGTATTGTGTTGTTCTACGATACGTGATCAGTAGTCGACTTCTACCAGTCTCTTAGTTTACTATACACATTATTTCTCTCCTACATTGTCATGTGTAAATAGGTACAATCTAATTCACCAGTCCCCATCTTCTTTATTTACCGTGTTCTTTCGGGACGTAGTCGATCATGGACTTCCACGTACCTCTACCGGTTGTCGCTCTTAACACTTTTCTTCTTTATATCTTTCCCAACCCTGCTCCGTCGTCCACTTGCTCAAGCCCATCAAGTATGACTCCTCTGTCTCTCTTTCACTTTCTCCAACTGTGAGTATTAAATTCTCCAAGCTCTTTACTACGGGTCCTAGAAACTTCAGCTCTCTCTTCCCGATGCTAAGTATGTTTCCTTTTCGTTTTCATCCTCTTCAAAATCTTATCGTTACTCACATGTTCGGTCCATGGTATACACAGCATCCTTCTATAGAACCTAGTTTCTGTTGCTTCGAGTTTGTTCATCTTTGAAAAGACCATACAGCATTCGCTATCATATTAGAGGACGGATATCGCATTGATATATCGTTAAACAAGAAAAATTTTCTCTTTCTCCATTACCACCATTCTTTGTCATTGGTCTAACATCAATTCTCTAAAACTGTTCAAGTAGATTTTCCCTGATACGCTCAGCTTCTTTTAGAACACTTAAGATCTTTGAAATGTGTAGAAAATAAATCCTAACTCTTCATTTTGCTTTAATTTTGCTTTAGAACGAGAGTGTTATGGCTTTCCACATTTGTTTATCCTTTGTACCTACGTTTTCTTTATGAATACATTTTTTTACTTTCATCAAAAACAAAATCATCTAAACATTTTTTACTCTCAAATAAACCAAACGTATGTCTACATTTTTTAATCTCATCTAAACTAAACCTACGTCAAGATTTGTTACGGTTATCTGAACCAAACCAATGTCTACATTTTTACTCTCATATAAACCAAACGTATGTCTACATTTTCATTGGCTTCTAAACTAAACCTATCTCTACTTATTTAATTCTCATCTAAATCAAAAATATGCCTACATTTCTACTTCACTCTAAACCAAACTTATATCTACAGTTTTTCTCAACTACACCAAACATATATCTACATTTTTACACTCATATAAACTAAACATATATGTACATTTTTTACTCTCATTTAAACCAAACTATGTCTACATTTTTTATACTTATCTAAAGAAAACCTATGTCCAACGGCTTTGACTTTCATCTAAATCAAGTCTATGTTTATTTTTATTGATTCTTATCTAAACCAAGCCTATGTCAATCTTTATTGGCTCTCATATAAGCCAAACCCTTTGTCTAACTTTTTGGACACTCATTTCACCTGGCTAGCTTGCAAATTAAACTTATATCTAACTTTTTGATGTCTATCTATCTATTTTCAAAATCACAGAATGTGGCATGCATCGCATTTCCTGGTAACTGTTTATACGACGTGAATCGAACCAACCAAATGTTGTCAGAAACTACTTCCATACTGTCTAATCTTCGCTGCTCGATTATCGGTCGTTGAAAACAAAACTGACAGTTGATGGGAGGGAAGAAATAATGTGAGAAAAAAAAAACTAAAACTATTTCGTAAATTCAGAGAAGTTAATACCTTGAATAATATAACATTTTACGCACTTAATGAATTAAATTAGGATATCTTCATGGAGATAGATGTTATCTGTCAGATTGACATATTATTAGTGTTTTGTATATCGTTTTTTATAAACCAGTTATTCCCAATCAGGGTCCATATGTTACCTGTGATTCCATATGACATTACCGGATGACACACACACACACACACACACACACACACACACACACACACACACACACACACACACACACACACAATTAACTGTGGCTGTATGGTAATATTTTAAGATTCACAGTTAAAACTGAAAATTCCCTTTTACTCTACTGGGTGTTTTGATTGTAAGATTTGAATGAAAACTCTGGAAGAGTATAAAAAGGAAGGATTATATATATAAAGAAAAATTATATAAAGATTACAATTTATTATATAAATTAAACTAATATATTAATAATAAATAATATGAATTTTAAATATTAATAAAATAAAACGTTAACGTGAATATGAATTAATATAGTAACATTGTGAAAAAGGTGATCTTTGACTATCAATGGGGTGTAGTAATAGCTAATATGTTAGTGAATATTAAATAAATTTTTATTGTAGATATTATTGTTATATTGTAACTATGTATATTGGATCAAAATGGTTCAAGACATTTTTACGTAGTAAAAACATGCAGGGATTGTTCTTTGGCAGAACAATTATCAACAACAAAATTACAACCTTGATAAAGAGAGATACACTGCGGTCAAGACTGCACATAGAATTTGCAGGTCCATTAAACGGATAACATTATCTTGTGGTAGTGGATAGCTTTAATAAGTAGCTTGAAATTTGTAAGTGCAAAAGAAATTCTACGGTTACAGAGAATCTTTGCAAAATATGGTATTCCGGATAAAAGCGCACTATTTATTGCTTACGAATTTGAAGAGTTTTGTAAAATGTTATCGATTGAACATCTTCTTACTCCACAGTAAAGCGCAAGATCAAAGCTGAACGGTTTCTGGGTACTTATTAAAACAGCTTTGAAAAAAGCAAATAATGAAAAAGTCAGTGAAGAAGAGTAAATAAAAATGGAAAACAAATGTAGGAAGACGGCGTAATAATGTCACGAATTGGAAAGTTAATATATATGGTGAAGGGAAAAGCACAAAATACATTGCAATCAATTAAAGACAATTTTTACTTAATAAAGGCCCACAAGAAAGGAAGAACCTATGCAAGTACAAAATGATGCTTTTGATGTACCAACACCTCAAGAATTCGTTGAACGTTCAAGTACGATTGACAGAAAAAGGAAACGTACGAGGAAAAATAGAAATTGATCAAAAACGTAAAAAAATACAAAAGTCATTAAGTTGGCAAAATCGCCAGAAAGAGGAGGGGGTAAATACTAAAATAACAAGAAATCTAAAAGTTTGGATGTTGTGATGTAAATAATACAGCTCGGTAATAAAAGCCAGATGTCTTAATCTTTTTAATAGACGTCACAGCGAGTAGCCTGAAAAATTTTAATATTATAATATTATAAATCTCTAAACGAGTTATAACTGGTGAAAAATTTTATTCTTCAGAAAAAAAGTTACAAATACATTATATTTCATTCTATATTTCATTCTATATCCACCATTATTTGCAATTACTCCTTGCCACTTTTCAAACTGAACATCGATATATTTTCATTCTGTGCAGGTTTTTACAAGCACTAGAATCTGGTTTTCATCAGAGAAACTTCCACCCTAACCCCATAAAATAATTCGCAGCAATCGCAATACTTGGCTGGTGCAAAGGCAGATGATAATAGGGGGTGATGTTTATCAAACCAAGCTAGTGTCAAGGCTTTTTTACCCTGTGTTATTGTGGATGTAAGCAACCCTGTATTGTCAATGAGGAGAACAACATTTTCCCTATAGAAAAGCGTAGGGTGCTTTCGACCAACACCGTAACTTCCTGAATATGACGATAAAATACATCCGGCAGTAAGGCCTCTGATCGGGAGACTAGAGTTTTTCAGGAGCTTCGAACCACCTGTTAATTGCTACTGTTTGTATATCCACCCCCAACTCGGAATCATAGCACCTGTTAGGGCCTAAGCTATGGGCAAATATTTAACCTCCAAACAAACATCAACAGTACATTTTTATACATTTTTATAGCAAAATGACAATCAATTCAACACTAAAAAAATAGAAAAATACATATTTATGATAAAATTACTAACAATACATTTTATAATCTACGAGTTATGTATCCAAAAACATGCCTTTATCCTGAAAGTATATAATTATGTACAAGTTATTTGTGGTTGAAAGTATAAAATTGCGCGCGGGAAACTTAGATTTTGGCATTAAATAGCCAATAGAGATTGATATACCGCTAAACAAAATTTAACCAATCAACACTACCTACTTATTGTAACATGACAAACAATATATTTTAACTGTAGCTGAAGGCATACAATTGCACTACAATTTATATAGTTGAAGCCATAAAATTGTGTTATTATTTCAATTATTTCGATTTCCGCATTGAATAACCCATAGAGGCAATATACCGCTAAACAAAGTCAAGTATGCAGCCAAACCTATATAAATACGTTACAACTGCTTACCGTATAAAAGAGCATTCAGTGTTTCATTGCGATTCCAGAAAAGTAAATGAATCAAATCAACCACAACGTCACATTTGTTACTAATTAAACTATAACTGGAGGGACACATGTTGATTCCTTCCTTTCACATTGTGAATATAACGATTCCAACTGGAACTACAACTTGGCTCTCCAATTAACAATTCCCAGTCATTACATCTTACACCGTTTTTGCGTCTAAGCTAAAAGCACCTGGGATTCTCAAGTAGTCAACCATATAAGTGCTGACCAGTCACAATGTTGCTTAACTTCACTATACAAGAAATTATATTACAACCTGATATGCCCTTGAGTTTTCTGTTAAACATTTTCCTGTGATAGTGCACAACGAATTCATTCTTAATTGCCACATATTCGTCCCCAAGATGATATATTAGTCATTACAATTGACTCCCCAAAACATAAATTGCTTATTATTCATCTTAATCCCAAACTTGAACCAACGTCTAGAAGTTCTTACCCGTTTGATTATATACACATATAGTAATGACTATATACATTGAGTTGTGTTTGACTAAATATATATAATAATTATAATTATATATATATATATATATATATATATATATATATATATAATTACTTGTAAGTAATTAAAAGCTTACTCATAATTAATTCTTAATTTTTAAAGAATTCGTTATCACAAAATTTAAAAGAGATGAAAACAGCCAATTAGAAGACACAGTATGGTTTTAATTAGCCTGTGAACTTTAGACAAACCAAGAGAATACCGCCGTCTCTGAAATACAATTTTACTGCCAAATATTATAAGAAATGTATTTTCCTTTGGTCTTTCTATTTCTGCCTCGTTTAGATCAAGACTAGTCAAGTAAAAAAAAAAGAAAAATGTATTTTTAAAAGTGTTTCACATCTTTAGTCTGGTGGTATTTTCCAAAGTTCTTGAGATGAAAAGCATGGTCGTCAACAAAAAAACATTCATAATTGCACAACAAACATTCGGAACGCCAAAATCAAAAGGCGCCGAAAATTGTGCAGACACGGCAAAAAATGTATCATCGATAACCAAAGCCACATTCTAATCGTAAAAGACATCTTCTAGACACAAAACTAAGTATGAATGTCCTGGGTATGACAATAAACTACATTCGGCAGCAAGGCCTCTGATCGGGAGATTGGAAATTTTGAGAAGCTTAGAACCACCTCCTAATTGCTGTTGATCCCAGTCTTGAGAACAAACAGTTGTAAGTAGTTGCTGAGCAAAACTCGTCAAAGTGTCAGGAAAATATCTCGCTTGCTGTCAACTCTGCACTAGTCTAATGCATTTGTAGAGCATTGGCAAGGTGAAATGTGTTGATAAATTGATTCCGCGTTAACTCAATGAAAATTAAAAAAATTAGGCGTTTTGAAGTTTGCCTGATACTCTTTTGTGTAACACTAATCATTCTTTTTCTTGACTGAATAGTCACTTGTGATGAAAAATGGATCCTTTATGAGAACCGTAAACTATTAACCCAAATATTTTCCAAAGCTAAAGTTGCATCAGCAAAAGATTATGACTCTCTTGTCGTCCGCAATTGATGTTATCCACTGCAGTTTCTAGAGGTCAATCACAGCATTAGCGCAGAGCTTTAATGCAATTAATTTACTGAAATGCATGCTCGCCTGCAGAAAATGGAACCTGCATTGGGGAATCGATGTAGTCCAATTCTGTTCCATGATAATGCGCGGCCATATGTTACAAGAATAACGTTGCTAAAACTCAAAGACTTGGGATACAAAAATTTGCCATATCCCCCATATTCTCCAGATCTTTCACCCACTAATTATCATTTTTATGCTCTTAAGAACTTGTTTTGGTTTAAACCAGTGGTAGAATCAGCTTTCAAAAATTTTGTTGCACCACATCCAATAACTTTTTATCACCGAGAAAAAAAAATCTCATCAATCGAAAACAAAGGTGCATAGATGATCAAGGTTAGTATTTTAACGAATTTCAATAGTTCTAGTTAAATATTTCAAGAATAAAATGATGTTTTTGAAATCGACCATTATTTTTGTAACAACCTAATATTTTTCTACGAAAACTTACCATAATTTCAGATTTATGTAAAATAAATTGTCATAAATATACTTTTATTTTAAAATTACCATCAACGTACATTTGAATAAAAATTGCTATTATTACACGTGTTATATAAAAATACCATTAATACACATTCATGTGAAAAAATACCATCAATATAAATCTATATAAAAGTTGTATAAAAAATTATTTATATAAGAATGACCATCAATACATATAGTAAAATTACAAATACTACATTTTTATAGTAAAAGTACCAGCAATACAGTTATCCATAGTTGAAGCCATAAATCTGTGTTTAAAATATTTAGATTTTGGAATTAAATAACCCGCAGAGGTGTTGATATGCTGTTAAAATGAATCCGAAAGTAGATCCTTATGTAATCCTTCAAAGTAGGTTGGAATGTAATAAATTCGTTTGTGTTTTATCTATGCGTTTTTTTTTTCCGTATCGACAATGTGTTTATAGCTAAGACAATACTGAAATCGTAACAATAAAACTTTTGATTTGGAATAAGATATCTACTAACGACTTTTCAAGGGTCACTCTTTTTCATTCTTTTTTTGTTTTTTCTAAGAAACACCAGCTTAGGTTAAATGTAATAAGTTTCATTTCACAAATACACATGCATACTTATAATCTCTTTCGTTTTGTATCTGATGTATCAGTATTTCAGTATCCTCTTGAATATAAACACAAAGCAAAGTGTTTTGAAGTGATATGTAATTTTCTATGATAAAGGATTGGTATGCAAATTGAAGGATTGAAAAGTGTATGCAGGATTAAATACGTGAAAAACGTTTTTTTCCTCTTATCAACGGCCATAACACGTTGATACATCCTTTTCTGTATGATCACCAAAGCAGCGTCGACTCTGATTTGTATCTAGATGGGTGTCTGCATGAGAATACCAGACGCTGTAAGTTAGGATGTAGAGGTGGTGTAATGGGTGAGAAATTCCCTGCCCCAGTTAACAAAAGACTGTAGATCATTTTTCAGATAATCTGCCAGTTATATCTCACCGAAATGAGATAACTTATCTACATAATGCTATAACAATACCATACTTAGTACTGTTTAAATTTGCCGACGAAACTTATGCAAATAGCTAAGCTAGTAAAAGAGAAACTCAAAATGCTAACTATAGATCGGAGATACTAAAATCAAATAGGGGCAGAAATTTAAATACCTATCATTAGTGATACTTGTCGAGTCAATGCATCAAAGTTAAAGGTACTAAACATTGATTTATAAGATCATTTATTAAAAATCTATTCTTCTAAGATGATGTAGTATTTCAATTATTTACATTGTTCGGACCGTTGTCTACATCTTCACAATGTTTTGGCCGTTGTTCAATTCGGCCTTAGTCATCTGATTGGAATTTCAAACCAAATCCTGTCTTTCAATCACTGTTGTATATTGTTCTCGTTACATGAGATATGTCACTTCCGGATGTCTTACTTAACTCCCTTTAACTCAAGTCTCTAAGTAACTGAACGCACTATTATTTGGATAAAGTAATGGATCCAACCAACTCTTTTATGCATTGGGCGATGTGTCCTTTAGGACATCGATGTATTAATGTTTTGGACTTTTAATCCCAATGTCTAGGTAACCATTATTTATCTATTTATATTTTACCATAGCTCATACTGCAATTTTGAAGCTAGAACTCTAGCACTCCATAGTACTGGTTCCCATATATTGCATTTATTTCCATGGTTGGCCGGAGATTTTTGTGGCCTAGCATATGCCCTAATTCCTTAAGTTTCCCCGATATGTAATTGGCATTTTTTACTCCTTTTTTTGCTGATGACCATGTATTCAGTTTTGTTGATGTTTATATAGTACCGTGCAAAAATCAAAATATATACTAAAATCAAGCAGGGGCAGAAATTTAAATATCTGATGAGTGCTCTAAAAGAAGACGAAAAGTGCGACACAGAGATCCGAAGGCGTATTGGGGTTGCCAAAGACGCATTACAAAAAGTTGAGTATAGTAGTGAGAGACAGAAACATATTGTTGGAAACAAAGAAAAGAGTGTTGGAATATTATGTGATATCTGTCCTCTTGTATGGCAACGAATGCTGTTTAATTTCATCAAAGATAAATGAGAGACTCGAAGCAAAGTAAATCTGTTTATACAGAGGGATGCTGAAGATATCATAGACTGAATATAGGAGCAGCGACTTGGTGGAAACGAAAAAATACTAACACTCAACATCAGGAAGATACAGTTTCTGGGACACGTGATGAAGAAGGAGGGCTTGGAAAATTCAAAACACTCAGGACGGATAGGGGGCAAGACAAGGTGAAAGCAACGCGATACATACTTCATGAGCTTGAACAAGTGAATAGAAGAGCAGAGATTGGGAGAGATAAGAAGAGAAAAATGTTAAGAGCTACAAAGGATAGATAGATGTGGAGGTCCTTGATCGTCTACGTCGTCCTGAACAATAGAAAAAAGTGTATTAATGATCCCTTAGGCTTATATTATCAGCTTTCGTGCGACAGGAAACTGTGACATTTGAATAATAGGCCCGGCAATATACTTTGTTTTGTCTGGGATTACGTCAACTGAAAGTTTAGAGTTTACATAGTCTGTGAGATATTTTAGTAAAACTGAAAATACTCAAGTAGCATAAATGACACCAGTCACAAAACCGCAAGAAAATTAATGGGATATACAGAGTCGTTTTTTTCTTATATGTTAACAGTTTTACAATTAATATAGAAGAAAATGTATAATTTAATCCAATACATTCTAACCTCGCTACATAGTGCACAAAATGGTAAATAAATGCGTAAGAAGTTTTTTACTCACATTTTACCCTAAAAATAGATACACAATGGTGGCAAAACGTTTGTTGTCACCTTAGTTAATTAAATACGTCTGTTAATTTTACCTCAACATTCGGTTTAATTAAACTATTTTGTTAAATGATATATGATTCTAGGCAATTCGGATGCGTTGCATAAGAATTTCACCTCAGTTTGGCTCTATCAAGTCCTCATTCTTATCTATGAGCATTTCCTACATTTTTAAAAGTAAGACTAAAAAATTAAGTCATATGTCATTATTACGATAAAAAAGGTTATTTTCTAAGCACAATTTAGATTTGACACAAGACCGAAAACATGCGGCACCCAGTGAGGGCCGAACTCACTTCTCAATTGTAATGATTCTAGCGAGACAAGCTTGTTAACCATTACACCACGTCGAAGTGATCATATAACGATAAAATTGACTTAGATTAAAAGATAAAAAATAAAACAGTAAATCACTTTCCCAGTGGTAAATATTATTTTACAAGACTTTCTAGCGTCTTTGTCTATATTTCTGAGATGAGGTAGTATTTACACTGTTCGCATTATTCAGACCATTGTCCTCATCATTGTTGCTATTTGCTTCGTACAAGGAATGAGAATGATATACCCCAGTAATTGTAATAAAGGGTTCGATTCGAAATTACTAGCACCTATAGAAAACCAGAGTGTACAAGAGCCGAAACGTCGTATTAATTACAACAAAGATGAAGAGTCCGAATAATGTAAATAGTGTACTTTCTAGCGTATTTACTTGTTGAAGACAGGTATTTTTTCAAGCACCATCATTTCGGATTCTTAGCAGCTATCATACCATTTCTCCATAATATTGATACCATGGTGGAATCTCTCCACTTGTTCGTTAATTACATCATCTACCTTACTTAAAAATTTGTCAAGATGGTTATTCACAAATGGATTTATAGGCTCATACAGTAACTTAAAACATAGTAGTCACTTAAAATTCTTTTACGATTCCTTCGTAGTCATATGTTCTGTACTTTCTTAAAACCTTTTCCTTCAAGCCCACGAATGAGAACCAGTTAATTTTTTCTTGTTTATTTTGACATTAAAAAAATTCAGTCACTCACTCAAGTGCTATAGGTGATACACGCTTGGGCGATCATGTCTCGAAAAAGACATGACTGATTGGAAAGAAGATTGATTAATAACCAGTCTACCACAAAAAGAAATGGCAACTAGTGCAGAAAAATATTCTGCCTAATCAGCCGAGGCGTGTATCAAGTATGACACTTGACTGTCTTTATCTATTCTCCCTCCAGATATGAGTTGAATAACAGAATAGATGTAGTTTTATAGCCTAGGTTAACAAACAGCCTACTGAAAGAAGAAATGTTTACCTACTCTGGAAAAATGTTCTGCCTTGTCAGTCATGGATCGAAACAGACATGATCACTCAAAGGTATATAACGCATAGCAGTTGACTGTTTTTATATATTATCCATCCAGCTATGAGTTGAGTAGCAAATGAGATTGGGTTTTATAGCCTTGGTTGACAACCAGACTACCGAAGAAAGAAATGGCAACCTACTGCGGAAAACCTTCTGTCTAGTCTGTCAGGGATCGATAAAGACACGATCGCCCAAGCGTGTATGACGTATAGCACTTAACTGTCTTTATCTATTCTCTCTACAGCTATGGGTTGAATATCAGGTTAGTTTGAGTTCTATACCCTTGGTTGACAACCAGTCTAACGCAAAAAGAAATGGCAACCTACTGCGGGAAAATATTCTGACTGAATAGACATCAAAATCTAAAGTTAATAATTAATGTTGTGGCTTCTGACTCGAATAATTAAACTGGATATAAAACAAGGTCCAACATTCGCGAATTTTTTCCTCATTTTTCTTGGCAGTAACCCAAACTCTTGAAAATTTTGTTGTTTTCATAAGAGCACTTTTTACTTCAGTTTCTGCCACAACACAGTCGTACAGTTATAGTCGGATCAGTACTTTGTGCTGGTAAGTCTTTCAAAACCTGAACATCTTCATCCACAAGAAACTTT
This sequence comes from Ascarosepion bandense, assembly GCA_037127315.1. NCBI lineage: Eukaryota > Metazoa > Mollusca > Cephalopoda > Sepiida > Sepiidae > Ascarosepion > Ascarosepion bandense. Next base: position 4,585,348 of record JBBBDQ010000515.1, read on the forward strand.
TTTCTTGCCCGTGCGTCAATGAGCATAGTCTTTTGTCTGAAGTAATGTGGAATATCAAAATCTTGATTTTCATTACTTTCTCTTCAAGTTACACATGAGGACTATTTTAGTTGTTGCTGCTGTTGGTTGTTTTAAAGTCATGTGGTTTCTGTTACTTGGTACAGTTTTTTTATTTGTAACAGTCAACAAGATTCGACAAAAATGGTCTTCTCTAAGACTCCAGACTTCATTTGATGGACAATATTTCTAATCGATCTCTGAAAAAATGGTGGTATATATTGACACTTTAGATATTTCGGATGAAATATGGTGCTTGGCACGACAACCATAAAATTATATAATCTTAGCCTCGTGTGATACAAATCTACTAGTATGAGACACAAATTGAACTCAGGCAATAATTTCTATATTTTGAGATTATTGAGGCTAAGAGAACAAGTTAATAAACATTACTGTATTGGGTAGGGTTTGGTTTGGTCATATTAATTTTGTTTTACGGTATATCAATCTCAATAGGTATTTAATGCCAACAATACTTTTAGAATTTTAGAAGTTCGTATGAACATAATGTGTATTCTTTGTAAGAAATCAGTTTGTAGATCAGGTTTTGTTGACGTATTTTGTAAAGATGATTTTTGTCTTGAGTCAGATGTATTGCTTGTATTTCTCTTGCCAAAAAACATATTCCTAAATGTGCATTCTGGCGCAATAGATATCAGAGAGCCGAAATTAAATTCCAATTGAATTCATTGCGCAAATGCCATTGGGAAATAAATAAATCCATCTATTCTTCCTCCAGATATTGACTGAATAGTAAAACAAATTGGGTTCTATAGCCTTGGTGGGTAAGCAATCAACCGCAGAAAAAATAGCAACCTACTACAGAAAAATATCTTAATCGGAAGAGATATGACCATCTAATTGATTGAATGATCGTGTTAATAATATTTTTCCTTTAAAACTATATATAAGCAGTGATATTTTCTTTCTAAAAATGTATTGTTTGTAAAATTTTTTCCTTCAAAAATATATTAGCAGTGATATTTTTTCCAAAAAATATACTGCTGGTAATACTTTTCCCTCCAAAAATATAGTAGTAGTGATATTTTTTCTAAAAATGTATTGATGGTAATATTTTTCCCTTCAAAAATATATTAGTGGTGATATTTTTTTTCTAAAAGTGTATTACTTGTAATATTTTTTTTTCAAAAAACGTATTACTTGGAATATTTTCTTTTCTTATAAAGCTTGCTGGTGATATTTTTCTTGCTTGGGTTGAAATATATAGCAGTGATTGGTAGACAATCTGTTCGCAGATGGTAAAATGACTAGAGGCATAATAAAAGTAGTTCTACAGAAGGATGTTGAGAATACTATGGACTGAACAGGTGAGCAATGACAAAGTTTTAGATAAAATGGAAACAAAAAGGGCACTTATACGTAATATTGATATCTCTAAAGTTCATAAGAAAAGGGGGCTTAGAAAATTTGAGACTGAGTATATTAAGGGCAAGGGAGAAAGAGGAAAATAGAAAGTTATCTATCTAATGAGCTTGTGTAAATAGTTGGCAGACAAGGGATTAGGGAAAATAGAATAAAGACAAACTTTACTAAGAGCTGCAAAATGGACAACGTTCTGAAAGGATACAACACAAAGAAAAAGTTCTTCTATCTCCCATTTTCTTAAGAACTCCCATTTTCTGTCCGTAAATCCTCAACCACTATTTGTAGAAGAACCACACCATTGTTGTTCTGAGTCTTTACCAATCATGAATGACTTGCATGACATTTACAGTCACACAAGAAGATGGGTATGACAAGGCAGCTTACCACTGTTTTCTTTGTCTACCATTTATATATTTTAATATTAATGCATATTAATATAGTAAAACTGAACCTAAGTCTTTGTTTCACCTATTTTCACCTAATTTCACCTATATTTTGTTGCCATTTCAATCCTTGTTGGTCGTACATGTTAACTAACCATAGAAATCATATGGCTATTGAGAGATAAAATTATCTATTATTTAAGAAAACAAATTTTCTCTATTTTTCGAACAATCGTTTTCATCTTTACGACGTTTCGGCCGTTTTACATTCTGGACTTTTTCAGGCGTTTGGAATTTCAAACGAAAGCCTTTATTACAATCACTGGAGTATATCATTCTCATTCCATGTGCGCTGGCACTTATGGTAGTTATTTGCCTTCCACTTAATTCTCACTTAACTGTTTTAGGGTAATATACGCGTAAAAGTTTTATTACATTTACTAAGATATTTGTTCACCACTGTTGTAGCCTGGTATTGAACTTTCAACTTTTTGCGTCAGAGTCACTGAAACTAACAAACGTCTATATCTACTGGACCATGTGCACTTGGAGACAATAGTTCGAATAATGTAAATAGTGTAAATACTACCTCATGTGCGTTGTGGTACAGTGGATATCAGCTCGGAACGAGAAGCCGGGGAGCCGAGTTCGAATTCCAGTTGAATCCATTGTATTCACTTACGCGCAAATACCCTTGGGAAAGGTATTAATCCGTCTCTTCCTTCCAGTTATGGGTTAAATAGCAGGACAGATTGGGTTCTATAGCCTTGGTCGGCAACCAGTCTACCGCAGAAAGCAATGATAACCTACTGCGGGATAATCTTCTGCCCAGTCAGTCATGTCTCTTTCAAGACATGATCACCCAAGCGTGTATCACGTATGGCACTTAACTGACTGATTACCTAATCTCGGAAGTATAGACAAATAACAACTTTTCTGTTAGTTCCTTTTGTAAATATATATTCTTCTTCTATAAATTCCAGTCTTTATTTCTGTCATCGTTACTAGACCCGTAGAAATTTGCTAAAACTTGATACTTGGAATTATCATTTATCTTTTGGCTCTTCTCTTATTTCGACTTTTACGTGTATCTTTTGTCACCCTTATCCCTTTCAATAATTGTTGCCTCTCCGTGAAATTAACTTTGACAGAATAAGATTATCCATTATCTAATGTTGTTGATCTTCTGAGATATTTCCACTGTATTTTATCTTTCTCTTTCTTATGCCTCCGATCTTTGTTGTCTTCTCGTGAAATTAAAATCAACAGAAGAAAGACTATTCATTATTTATTGCCTTTGATATTCTGTGACATTTTGACTGTATCTTTCTTATCTCTCCCTTATCCCTTTCAATCTCTGTTGTCTTTCCATGAATTTAACACCATGAGAATAAAGACTATCCATTATTTAACGCCTTTGATTTTGTGTGATCTTTCAAATGTATCTATTTTTCTCTCCCTTATCCTTTCCAATATTTTTTGCCTTTTCATGAAATTAACACCAAAGGAATACAGATTATCCGTTATTTAATACCCTTGATCTTCTGTGATATTTGACTGTATCTTCTTTATCTACCTCTTATTTTTTTCAATCTGCATTGTTCTTTATTAAATTACCATCAGAGAATGTGAGATTATCCATTATTTAATGTATCTGTTCGTCTGTCACCTTTTGACTGTATTTTTATCACTTTTATCCTTTACAATCTTTATTGTCTTAAATCATGTACACTACCGGCCACAATTATTAGGCTACCCCAGGTTTTTTAAAGGAATTTATATTTCATACTAATTTTAAGGTTTATTGCCAAATGAAAATAGAATGGTTCTTTTGTCATTATTACTTTGCAAAATTTTACAAGGCAAGGAAGCAAAAATGAATTCGTCTGAATCACCCTAAATTTTCTTCATTATTTCATTGATGAAACTGCAATATAGGTAATTATTAAATATTTATAAATTCATTTGATGCACAAGTTATTGTGCAATATGAACAAAAGAAACATTCTATTTTCATTTACAATTATTCACTTGGCAATAAATACTAAAAATAGTATGAAATACATCATTTTTTTAAACAGTGAGGTGGCCTAATAATTATGGTCGGTAGTGTAGGTGCTGTGCTATTAAACACAGGAAATCAATAAAGATAAGGAATAAGGTATATAATAAGAAGATATAAAAGATCAGAAGTATAAGATAAATTATAATTTCAAGTATAAACACAGATCAATTTTATATAAGTCTATAACATGAATAGACAATAACGATCACCTTATGTATGTGTCTTCTTATTCTCTTCCTTATCATTTACAATCTATATTGCTCTCCATGTTAATAGGCCCTACTGAAATTATGATTATCCATTATTTAGGGCTTTTACTAATTTTATCACTTTTTATTCGAAAAAGGAGAACAGTAGAAAGAAGATCCGTCCAAATGAGATAGTTGTTAAGAAATATATAAGAAACCAAGCCACCTACCCAACCAAGAACTTAGCCAGTATGTTTTCGTCTTATAACGCATCATTTTCCTCAATTCAAAATTAATTCTGTTATTCTATTCTTACACAGTCCGTCTACTGTGAGTTGTCTCCGTAATCTTTGATATGATCACATTAAGGTCTCTATTCTATTCACATTTATGTCTGTCCTTTGTGTTTGGGGCGGTTCATTATTTGCGTTATGGCTCCCCTGTTTACATGTTTCTTTGAATCGTCTGTACCAATGAAAAAATTCGATTTCTACGTGGTATATTCGCTATAATTTATTTTAATAGGGATAGTTTTATAGTACTTTTTGTCAAACTCCGTACGGAATATGACGTTAATCTACTGTTCTAGATTCTTTTTAACCACTTTCGGCGAGCATGAAAGTTTTTCTCTACTGCTTGCCGACAAATAACTCAGCTGGTTTGCATTTATTGAAAGCGTGGGGAGCTCGATTATATTTATCTAATCGACTTTGTGCCGAAAATAACCAAACTTCGCATAATTTATAATTATCATAAGATTGAAAAGCTAAAACTGCTTCGTTTGAGTAAATCATTTATTTATCGAGCAGAGTAACATCCAATTTTGTACGTATGAAATTATTAAACTGTGACAATATTCCAGGAGAAAGAGTAGTAAAGTGTTTAAGGAGTTCAGAGTTCGTTTGTTGTAGAGTAATGTGATTTGTACTGAAAAAGTAAGACTATATTTTGCTGTGTGCATCAACAGTAGTAGTGACTTATTTTTTTTCTCTTTCTTTTTGTAACCGGTGGGTAGGTGAAGAGGAAGAAAGCGATATAAAGAAAGCATATCGAGGAAAAAGGTGAGAGGGTGCAAATCGGATTGCCGGAGGCGGTTTGACTATATTCTTGCTACATTGTCGTCTCTGTTCTCTGCTTCCATGTTCCTGCTTAAATCAACTTTCCTTCTCTATTTATATCAAAAAGTAATATGACATAGGCTTGTTACTTGTTCTCAGAATACATTTCACACAGCTTCGCTAAATTTTGCTTTGGACTTTTCTACAGCTCTGAGCCAATCCTTATTTTCTATTCATCAAAGAATAGATTTTACAATGACTCGCGATTTTTAAAACAGTGAGGGAAAATTGGGCTATTTATATTCGGTATTCGCAACAGAAGCGATGAGGTCAGGTTTACATTTTTGAAGTGGCAACCAAGTAAGACACCGAAAGTGAGCGGCATAGGCGAGAAATGCGAGAACCAAAACTATTATAATAAAATTTACTGTAGCGTCCATCTATTTCAGCACTAAAACGGTAAGGCTGTCAAAAGAATCGATTTTTTTAATGGAAATATACTGAGCTCTGGGTCGTTTGATGTGGTCGCATGACCTTACAAGTGAATGTCTTTCATTTGGGTATTCGTATTCGTTGGTTGGCTTCAAAATTAAGCGAATTAGTTGGCAATATCAGTTGTTGTGGACATCTGCTACGGAGCAGTCCGTTTACAAACATTCAATGACCTGGCATGTAAATTTAACCACATAACCCCAGCATCACCCGACTGTAGATATTTTGAGGTATTTTCAGCTTCTTGTGGGTAAACCTTTATGTTGTTTTCCCTTTTAACCACCTTAATCACGAAAGTTAAAATAAAACACTTTTTTGTTAAAACTTAGTTTGTCTTCAGTCGTTCCATTTATTTGTCTTTATTTTATTTCTTTTGTCGCACACTTGACAGGGTCCAAGTAAAATTTAGTATTTATACGATCAAGGTACCAAAGTAGAAAGCTAATTAAAGCAATTGTCATCAAAATGTTTATAGAAACGGTGCAATAATGACACATTACGACGGTTGGAAAGTAACTGAAGACGTCACGCCAGGTCAGGACTGATAATATTGTTGACCTTTCTATTGGCTTTGTCAAGAATCTTTTACTAATAAATTATGTTGATGGGAAAATTTAACTGCAAAATGACTTAGTATCGGAGAATTTGTTCTTAACCATCATTAAAATGAAACCACATTTTCTGGTAGTTTTCCTTGAAATTGATAAAAGCATTCTAACTTTTATGATTATCGATTTAACTAGCTTTATTAATCTCGTTCCGAACGTCTAACCACGCATCAATTATTAAGCTGACATTTCTGTCCAAGATTTTTCAACTGGAAATTAACTCTACAATAGAATTTACACGCTACTAAACTAAGAGGCAGTGGGTGTTGAAGATCCTAGCCTTAACTAATTCTCTGAAGAGTGCGTGTCTTTTGAACGACAGAACTCTAATTTGGCGATAAAAGAATTAAAAAACAATATTGTTGCATCATTTTACATAAATGATCAGTTTCACGTGCAAAAGTGGATATTCGCTATTAGTATTTAGTTTATAAGAGGCGATGTTTCTATTTTATGAACAGTGATAGTGGAATTTATTTGGAGCATTTTAACTACTACTGGAAATTAATGTCTAAGAAAGTAATCATTATTTTATCTCCCGAAAGAAATTACTGTCTTTTCCTGTCTATTGGACGGGAAATTTAACAAAAATTGCCCTGCCTCTAATACAGCAATATCATGTATGAGAGGTACATGAAGACCACGAAAAGAGTGGGGTTTACCAGGAATCAGTGCACACTTAAAGTTTAGCCCCGAATCTAGGACTGCTTAATGTGAAACCAAAAGTGATAACAATAAAATATAGCCTGAAATATTCACGTAGGAAAAATAAATTAAGAAAATGACTTGAATCGCACAGTGTTTCTTGTTTTGCTGAAATATAGGATTTTTATTTTGACTGGTATATTACTGATTGCTTTGTGGGTGTTTTTTCTTGATAAACCGGTATTAGAATTTTCTTTTCTGTATGTATGGTATGGGACTTCATTTACCAACAGGTACCATATTTCTGCATGGTTTTTACCTATTACCATATCTACTACTTTTCACTGATACAAGGAGATTTCTTTGTAGCTATTATAAATTTACTGTATGGCAAATGTCGCCCCCCAAAAACAACTAAAACAATTTTCAATGAATGCATGATAATGTGTACAAAAGTTCTTCTTTTTCAAAGAATATCTTAGGAATTAATTCTTACCTCACTTCTATTTAAGAAAAAGTAATAATAGTATCAGTCAGTTAAGTTCTATACTGGATACACGCATAGAAAATCATGTCTCGAAAGACATGACTGACTGGGCAGAACATTTTCCAGCAGCAGTTTGCTAGTACTTTCTACCGTAGATTGGTTGCCAATCTGTCTTGCTATTTAACCCATAGCTATATGAAGAAGAACCGAAGTAATACCTTTCGAAAAGGTATTTGCGTAAAAGTGAATGCAACGAATTCAACCGGAATTCGAACTCGGTTTTTCGATTTCTCGTTCCGAGCCGATATCCATTGCACCACAACACACATCCACCAGGAGAATAATTTGATGTAATCCTGTAAGTGTTTAGTGAGAAAGTGGCATAGAAGTAAGGTTATAATTTGATATTATTTGTTTTTAATGTGTGCATTTATTTTCCTAAATACCACATGACAGAATCTGAGGTTTGATAGCACCTGGTAGAGTCCCAGGCATAAGGAAAGAGTAACCCCAAACTAAAACAAACACTATGAGAGTATAAAAACATGGTTTTATTGTAAAAATACCAGGACTATATTTTATATAGAAAATGACTAACAGTACATTTGTATGAGATACCATTGAGAGTATATAGTGTAAAGACATGAATAGCTTTATAGCAATGCCTTGAATATAAAGCACTATTGATTTTGATAGTAACCCTCTCTTGTATAATAAAGGTTGCTGTCTATTTAATTGTCTCTCTCTCTCTCTCTCTCTCTCTCTATATATATATATATATATATATATATATATATATATTACTCTTGTTACGCTTATGTAGAGAAAGAGACAATAGCGAGGACATATTGGCTTAGTTCATTAGATAGAAAATAGCGAGGTAGCGCCGGCTCAGTTCATTTACTTTACTATCAATTATTAAACTTTACTACCAGTTATGAAAGTTGTTGCTGATTGCTTGATTGCTTATATATATATATATATATATATATATATATATATATATATATATCCACAAACAGATCCGTTTCGCCGTATCACAGCTCATCAGTACGGTTAGACATCGGACTGCTTTTAACCCAGGATTAAAACCCGACCGAATTGGCGTCAGTCAGCGATTCTACCTCTGAGCTATGGGCGCTTGGTAGAAGGAAGCAAACTTTTTTAGCGTATCATGTATCATACACAGTGCTCTAATTCATTACGGAATGAGTGATATATAGCGTTGAAGAGAACTAACAGGTTTAGAATTTCAAGTTCTCTATTTACTTTTTTAAAATTGCTCAATACAACCTAAATCTTAGAGCATAATATAATTTAATTTGTTTTTTATTTAAAATTTATTTAATTTATATTGCGGCACGGAATTGTTTCGAGATTTTACGTCGTCATCAGGCAATTGTGGCAAAAATGATTTACATTTGAATGTAGAAAATGATACGTTTGTTACTTAAAGAGTTAAACATGGAAGAGGAAGACCAAAAAATGTTTAGATTTTATGTGTCTGCTTAAGTTAACTAATCTGAATGAAGATCGACTTTTAAATTTGAAAACATAGGTTACATGTTTAGGGATACGATTTTTTTCAAGCTTAACAGGAAAGTGTCATTTTTTTCAGCTAGAGTCGAGACTGTTTTTTTTTAATGTGAAATGTATACATTATCACTACAAGGCTATTTTCTTAGATTTCTATTTCAGCCAGTTAAAAAAGAAAAGAAAGAAAGAAAAACATTTTTATTCTTGATCTGAATAAAGGGACTTTTGGTATGATTAAACTACTTTTAATTTTAGTTCAGAGTGCATCTTTTTTTTCAATTTTTTATATACTCTTAACTTACATAAATTTTAATACCTATTAAACTAATATTGTAATAATACAAAACAAAGTAGCAGATATATGTAAGTTAATCGGGATTCTTTTATGAGGAATTAATAACTATATTCTAAGGTGAACATTTATTGCAGTACAAAAAAGAATTAGGATTAATCTTGAAAAATATTATCAAAAATATAACCGCTAAATTTCAACAGCCCTCCGCCTCAAACTCTGGAGAGATTTTTCAGTTACTATCCACTGGTTTAGCAATATTTCAGATTGATGACTTCTCTCCCTCAATATCTAAAGACCTCCTAATAAACTGTATTAATATTAATAGAAGCTATGTAGAAATCACCGGCGAAAAAACTAATATTATTGTAGCAACTCAGAAAATCCCTCTTTGCTCTTAACGATTCTACCTGGACTAAAAGTATCAATAGTGAATATAAATCGGAGCACATGATTCAGCCCAAGTTGCCGATTTAATAAGCATCTATATCCTAAACACCTTTAGTAGAATTGTGGATCCTAAGCAATTAGGGCTATACCGAGATGATGGACTTATATTCATCCCAAATAGTAATTGCCCCTTGACTATGAACACATAGAAGAAAATCATTAGAGCCTTTAAGATGCTAGGATTTAAAATAGAGATTACGTCCAACTTAAAGATTTTGAATTATCTAAATATTATCCTCAACCTCGATAATAATTCTTTTAAACCGTACCATAAGAAAAATGAAACCTTAGTTACATCAACATTAACTTTCACGACCCTAACACCATTATAAAACAAATATCGAGGACGGTTAATACTCGGATTAGCCGATTATCTTCTAACCTTAGGATCTTTAGCGATAACAAAAAATCCCTCCAGAGTAACGAGTTTAAAGATAAATTAACTTATTTAACATCCATTTGTAAGTCTGAATCGCAAAAGGCTAAATTAAGAAAAGAAAGATTATATGGTTCAATCTCCCGTTCTGTAGACTATCAACCGTTAACATTAGGAAGTTCTTTCTTAAATCATTATGTAAGAATTTTCATAACGATGACCCACTAAGTAAACTATTTCATAGAAAAAGGATTAAGTTTAACCATCCCGGTGCTAGTAATATGTACGACATTATTAGATTCTATAATAAATAAGTTTTGAAGAATTTCAATGAATCTAATACAGAACAGGGGATTATACCCTCTGCAATTGCGGATCTAGAGAAAATTATCCGGTTGAAGGTAAATGTATATATAGAAACATGATCTCCCAAGCTACTATCTCCCCTAAATAGAACAAGAAAAAATATAACGTGTACAACGGAATTTTGGCGGAGATTTAGAAAAAAGATTTTTATACGCATAAACACTCCTTTACTAACCCTATTTTAAGGTATCAGGCAGCCCTCTCCCGAAAATACTGGGAATTGAAGGAAGAAGGCCTAAACCCATAGCTAAAGTGGAGGCTGATAGGCACCGCACGTAGTACTAATAGACTAGGTGATAAATGTTATTTATGTTTAGCAGAAAATATATTTTTATAATTTCAATAACAGAATATACTTCTTATAAACGTAAGGAATTTATTAGCATATGTTGTCACCGTAGGAAATTTAAATTTAACTACCTCCTTCTTCCATTTATTCATAATATGTTTTGTTCTTACATAGATTAGAATTTAAATTTGCTGAATCCGAAGCTTTTTTTCTACCTACAACCCCTGACCTAATGCTTAAACTACCTGCCTTCCACTAACAAAAGAAAATTGCTACTACGATTCTCCTCTGCTTGACCCTATCGTAACCAACATTCCTCACCCTTTCTTTTACTAACCATAGCTTCCAGTACAAAGATTTTTCTCCCTTCCTTGGTTGACTGGTTTTCAAAAGGCATGTCTCAAACATCACTCGTAAGTGTGATCGGAATTTACATATATATATATATATATATATATATATATATGTGTGTGTGTGTGTGTGTGTGTGTGTGTGTGTGTGTGTGTGTGTGTGTGTATAATGTATGTTGAATGTTGACTGTTAAGTTTTCATCTCAAATGCTCTTCAAACCATGTATCAGTACTCATTCTATCTAAATCTCTCTCTGAATATATATATATATATATAGAGAGAGAGAGAGAGAGACAGAGAGACAGAGAAAGAAAGAGAGAGAGAAAGAGAGAATGGTGTGATGGATAAATTGTCATCTAAATTACGCATAAACGAAAGCAATACTCATTTTAACATATCAGTCAGTTAAGTGCCTTACGTGATATACGCTTGGGCGATCATGTCTCAAAAGAGACATGATTGACTGGGCAGAAAATTATCCCGCAGTAGGTTGCCATTGCTTTCTGCGGTAACATATTTAACATATACATTTACCAAAATTGCATAAAAAATTTTGAAATAATAATAAAGAATAAATTTATTCAATAAAATAAATATAGACTTCAACCACAACCTCTAGACGTTTCCGGAATCTTCTGCAGCTCTACAGTTGGGAAATGATGCCATAATCTTTGCCATGAGTTCATCTTTGGTGTTACAAAGAGTTTTGTTGGTCTCTTGCTGAACAGTCCCCCACACATAATGATTAAGTGTCTGCAGTCTGCGGAGTTAGGTGGCCAGTTGTAAGCGATGATGTGTTCACAGAAATTGTCTGACGTCTATGACTGTGTTCTCCTGCTTGTGTGACATGGTGCAGAGTCATGTTGTCAGACATAGGGTCTTCTTGCAATTACTCTCTTGACCTAGTGTAGCATCACTTGATGTCGGACTCTGTGTTGAAACCGAGGCTCTGTAAGAAGATGACGGGAGGCATAATGTCTCCATCACTAGTGATCCCTCTAAACATGATGTTGACTGGATATATCATCTAACACATTCCGAATCCTTTGCCTTGTGGTCAGATTGACACTCTGAAATATCCGTATTAGAGGGAATATCAAGCAGTACAGCATACCGTTTCTAAATTTTTAACGGAATGAATTGCGTCATGGTGCTATTTTTCTCACAAACGGCGCCCAACAGACTCTATTATAATTCGCAGTTTATAAAATCAAAGATAAATAGCGCGCATGAGCAAAATTAAAAATAAATAATGGTGACAATTACCTATCGCAACATGAATATATCTGTTTATGGCTATATATTTCAGTGGTAAACTATAATGCAGTCTTCTTATTTTATAAATAAGTTAATTAGCCTGTGTTGCCCATGTAACATGAAAACCCATCTCTTTCAACGAGGAAGCAATATTTACCGTTTCTTTGGATCTCACTGTATGGTTGAGCTCTGTCTGTTGCCATTGAAAAATGTCTTGATTTCTTGAGTCGAAGCTCCCCGTCCGCCATTTCATTAACTCTTCTGTCTCTTTAGTTTGGAAGGGCGCGTATCTGCTTGCTTCTTGTGGACGACCATTATGTGGAACTGGCTACAGAAATACGCTTTTCCCAGTACGGTCGATCTCCAATCATTCAAGCTGAACATCCCCTGATGCTAAACTTTCAAACTAGGATTCAGTCGACCCATTTTGCTCTCTTCAGAAAATGTCAAATTCAAAAAAAAAAAAAATGACACAAAGAAAGTAAAATTCTGAGAGGTTTCATAATTATTCGTATATAATACGCACAGTGAAATTGAAAGCATAATACATGAAAAAATATTAATTTCTTTCTTCTAAGTTTATCAGCAAATTTGACGCAATTCTTGATAAAATCTAAAGAAAAATCAGCAATTTTATTATTCGTGACTTAGTGGCTCGGCTTCAGTCAATTTTACGCTGCCGTAGGGTTGCCTTTTTGTGTCTTTTCTATGAATACTTTCATGGTAAGTTTTCGTTATGGGAACTAGATTTTTTTAAATTTAAGCGTAGCATTAGACTGTCGTCAATATCTCATCATTGTATAGTTGAGCTGGCTAGATGTAGCAGTAAATTCTATATTAACAGTTTCTTTTCTCTCAATACTTGTTGATGGAAATCCCTTCCTGTTCTATGTTTTCCAGCCAACTTTAATCTCCAAAAATTTAAATGTACTTTCAATGGTTATCCACTCTCTTCCTGATTACTCTTTCCTCTTCCTTCTCATTATTAATGTTTCTCTTCCTAATTCGTCCTCACTCTGTAATATTTTGTGACTTAGTGGCTTTACCTTCTTGTATGGAGTGATACCGGTTAACACTCTCCCCCTAAAAAAAAACATGTTAAAACCCTAACACACACACACATATACTTATATAAATATCGACAAATACTAACAATTTTTTAATTAATTTTGTTGTCGTCAATTTTATTTCTTTCCCTTTGGAGATATTCGATCTTACCATTTAGATATTTTGCTTTCTCTTTTCCATGAGAAAACGCCAAAAGTTTCATGTGCTAATGTTCTTGTCCGTTTTCAATAAGGTGTATTTTGGAATTTTTTAGAAAATGATGAAATCACGCTTTTGCTGTGAGGGTGGATTTCCTAATAGGAAAAGGTAATAACAATTCGATTCCTTTCGGAAGGTACTTTTTTCTTTTATAGATCTAAGCCGGTTGATATTAATTTGACTATTTGAGAAAACCAAAACACAGATGTCATTACAAACACTATATGTAAGTCAAAAGAAAAAAATATTTATAGATTTAAGAAATTATGCTGGATTAGAAAAATCTCTTTAATGGGAAAAAAACTAAAGGTAAGCAAAACTACTGTTATAAGGAAATTTAAAATTTAGATAAATTTAAAATAAATTGAAATAAATTTAAGATGGCATCAAAATTTAGGTAATATTTCTAATATCGATAAATTTCTAATTAGACAAATGATAAGAAATTATTTTATAATATATATAAAACAATTATACATATAAATATAATTAATCTCAAGTTATGTTGCTGATAAGAAGGGAAGATTCTTAAACAAAACAATTTAGAATAACTAAAAGTATTAGGAAATAAATTTGAATCAATTATATTAAATTAAATTAGGATTATGACAGCATTATTCTAAACTAAATATGTTAATTTTCACTTGGGTAAAATAAATAAATAAATAGTTAAATAAATAAAAGGAAATAATAAAAATAAAATATGAAACCGGAATTAAAAAATATAAAACTAGAGTGAAGAAGGGGCTATAAGAAACAGAAGGTATTATTTTAATATTCAATAGTAAAGGTCTAATAAAAGAAAATAAACCAATTATATGAAGAGAAATAGATTACAGATTAATAAAACTTAATTTTAAATTTAAGGCACTTACTAATATTAAACGATCAGACTAGAAAAGGTAAGGCTTAAATTAGGTTAACATATATTATTAAGTAATTAATTACATAGTGTAAATAAAAAGAAAGAAAACAAAACAATTATGTAATGGAAATTTGAAATTGGATAATATTTAAAATTAAAAAAAAATTGAACCCATGATGACATTTGCATATGAATTGCTTAGGATATGTTATTATTTTTATTTTTTCAAGTAAACGTAGATTGTACATATATATATATATATATATATATATATATATATATATATATATATGTCCTCTCTATTATAATAAAGACCGTTGTGTATATATTACCTCCTGTCATGCTCAGGTACAGTCATAAATTATATTGTTTATACTAAGCTTTGAAACACAAAATTATTCTACGATTTAAAACAAGAAAGTTCTTGCGTATTATACGCACCTTTAACATTTAGGCTTAAAATTCTGGATATGTGTATTTAGTACATTGATTTGTTTTAACAGCTTATCAGTCTTTTGCGGGTTGTTTAAAAACTAAACATTTTTTCAGAATATAGTAGATTGTTTACACTAATCAAGAGGACTTCCATTAAATCGTTGTCCTGGTTCAACAGGGCTAAACTTCGAGGATCGAACGAGAACAGAGTAT
Source organism: Ascarosepion bandense (assembly GCA_037127315.1). NCBI lineage: Eukaryota > Metazoa > Mollusca > Cephalopoda > Sepiida > Sepiidae > Ascarosepion > Ascarosepion bandense. The sequence goes on from JBBBDQ010000515.1 coordinate 4,600,416, forward strand.
TAAACAAAAAAGTCTGTCTGTTTCTCTCTCTCTCTCTCTCTCTTTCTTTCTCTCTCTCTCTCTCTCTCTCTCTCTCTCTCTGTAACACACGCACATCTTTACATAGATACAGGATGCAAAAGATAAATTGTCGTCTAAATGACAAAATAATGAAAAAGACACATCACATTTTACCACAATTACACAGAATTATGAAATATTAAAAGTAAAATTATTCAATAAAATTGCCATAAAAATGCCCACCAAGAGAATCAAGTAATGGCGTTCAAAGGATTTCTGCAACCACATCAACCCTCAAATCTTGTCACCAGACTCCAAAGACGACAACCCCTTAATTATTATGTGTGGGGTGCAATTCAGTGAGAGATCAAAAAACTCATTGTGACAACAAAGATGAACTGAAAAACAAGTATTATGGCAGCACTCACCAAGTGAAACAAGGAAACTGTCCAGAAGAGATGCAGGAGATTCCGAAATCATCTGGTGGCCGTGGTTGAAGCCAATGTCGATTTTATTGAATACATTTACTTTTTAGTATTTCAAAATCGTTTTGTGAATTTTTTGTAAATATAACTGTTAAAGTAATATGGCAGTCTTATTTTCATTTTTACGTTATATATATATATATATATATATATATATATATATATATATAGAATAAGAAAAGACCAGGTAAGAAAACAGTGTCTTTAAACTAACATGTTTAATTTTAACAAGCTTCTTCAGAGCGAATGAGTTTTTTAATTTTTCAAAATCCAAAAGTCAGTATATTGATTAAGGTTTCATTTCGTTTCATCTATTGCTTTATTACACGTGCCAAACGTAATAAAAGTAGGTACCTCCAAGTTTACCGTTGGAAAATCAGCATAGTCTGAAGTAAAAGGCCTCAAACTAAATAAAAACAAAGTTTTCTCGGCAAAATGTTTATGCTATCATAAAGAGAATAGATCAAAGTATTTTTTAATTATCTTTACACATTTTAAAATTGTTCTATCAGGTTCTGAAATGCTTATTTAGTGGCAGTAAATCTTTTTTTTCTCTCGTCAGTGAAAGGGGTAAATTGACTCTAGAGTTTATTACGTCAAAAACGTAACATTACGCGAAGGCATTTTTTGACTGTGAAAGACACATTAATTTGGAAATTCTTGCAAAACTCAAATAATCGTCTGGTTTTGATGAAAATTTCAGGACTTATTCACAAGTGACTGAAATGATTTTTGAAATAATTATTTTTATAGAATATTGGTAAAATTCATTTTTTTTTAATTTGTTACCCGCCCCCAATATTTAATTTCCAGAAATGTCGAAAGATGCGACTAGGTCACAACATAGATAGTTTTCATTAAATTCAGGAGTCATTAAGAAAAGCTAATCAACTGTCTTTTTTTCTTCAAAACAAGCCACCTTTTAGAAAATCAGCTCTGAATTAGGAAAACAAAAATGCAATAAAACTATGCCAATTTTTAATTGGGTAAACTTTTAATTGCTTTTATAAACATAAATTAAAATTGTGTCATCGTCTGAATAAAAAAAAAATTCGTTAGTAATACATTTTTACAAGAATTGTTTTTATTTTTAATATTTTTTATTAAGTAATTTAAAAAGTTTCCTAAGTCTTTTACAATTTTCTCCTCATGGGTCTCTCAAATGTTTTTTAATTAATATGTGGCAAATATATTTATTAATCGAAAAATTTAAACAGTTACTCTAAAAGAGTTGATCCTTTTTTTGTAATTTAATTAAAAACTTTATTTTTGCATGCTGATTTCCCATGTTTTTTGTATGTACGGGTGCCCATAAGCGATATAAATCTGTAAAAGGTCACGTGACTCAAGTGTTGTCCGCCCTTACATAAAATTTTCCTGTATATAAACCCTGAAGGCCTTGCTGCTATTCTTTTCATGCGTGTCTGTGAATGGCTCAAGAAAGAAGTCATTTCAAGTCAGACTTTAAATATTTAAAGTAAGTTTTATATTTTTTACTTATTAGTTTCATCATTTTTAATATGAATTGTGAATCTATCTACCTGACAGAATTTAGAAAATACCTCAAAAGTTCTTTTTTTGGGGGGAGGGGGTTCATTCCAATGGCATGTGGTAATGATACATACAAGAAATTATAAGAGATAAAAATGCTTACTTTCAATGTGTGTTTGCAAAATGTGACTAAGAAATAAATATGTACTACAATGTTATGGTGCATAGGATAAGATTAAAACAATTTGGAAAAGGTTTCATTTTTTCTTTTCAATTGGATGAAAAAGCCATTTTTTATTTTCTTTATTTCATAGCCTAATCCTACTATTGAAAGTATGCATTTGTATTGTTATCCTCCTCCTTTTAATTTTTTTAATTGCAAATGAATGTACCAAAAGAAAGAACATGTTATAAAATTATTTTTACCTTTATGCATCAAATACCCTAGGTATCTCCCATAATTTGATACCTATGGGTAAAAATAATTTTATAACATGTTTTTCCTTTTTAAATTCATTTAAAATTAAAATAAAAAATGGAAAGTAGGAGTTAAACAATAAAAATGCTTCATTTCAATAGTAGGATTAGGTTATGAAATAAAATAGAAAAAAATGGCCTATGCGATATAAAATTGTAGTATATATTTGTTTCTTAGACAAATTTTGCAAACACACATTTTTGTTAAATTCCAACTTTTCTCTTTTTTTTTATTGTGCACAAAAACAAAGACAAAAGAGAAAAGTTGGAATTTAAAAAAATGTTTAATTTCAATGTGTGTTTGCAAAATGTGTCTAAGAAACAAATATGTACTACAATTTTATGGTGCCTAAACTAAGATTAAAACAAATTGGAAAAGGTTTCATTTTTTATTTTCAATTGAATGAAAAAGACATTTTTTCTATTTTATTCCATAGCCTAATCCTACTATTGAATCTATGCATTTTTATTGATTAACTCCTACTTTCATGTTCTTTTTTAAATTGTAAATGATTGTACAAAACACATGTTATAAAATTATTTTACCCTTAGTTATCAAATTAAGGGAGATACCTACATACCTGTACCTGAAAAAGCAGCTAAACAGTGAGGAAGCTTGGAGTGCCAATTAAGAAAACACCACGGCCCTTTTCAAGGACACAAAATATTCCCGAAATTCCTTTCTCTTCACGATATTGCATAAATACATTATGACATGTACACTAAATATAAATACTTATTTATAACATCTACAGTTATGTAAAAATTAAAGTAGATATTTTTACCTAGTTATCTTACTAATTAATATGAATAATGCATAATAAAAATATTAATAATTAGCATAATATTTCATAACTTAGCTGGGTTATTTTAATTTCATTCTTTCTTATTAAATTCTAAAGATATTTTAAAAGAAATTTTAATTTTTATTTACTCAGAAAGCATATGCAATCATCCATCTATAATACTAAACTAAAGTTCTATAAAATAAGTAACTGCTGAAAATACTGTTACATTTTTATTATTACTACGTAATGAAAAACTAAAGAATTAAATTACAATTTTTGTAATTTAGCTACTTCCAATTTTGCCATGTTTATATCCATTTCATAAGATCGACTATCAATTTGATAAGCAGTAAGTTGAAGTTGGTGCCTAATATGTGATGCAAGAGCTGAACCTGGAAAAGCAGCTAAGCAATGAGGAGGATTGAATAGCCAATTAAAAAACACCACTGCCCTATTCAGGGCCACAATATATTCCTGAAACTGAAAGTCTTTTCTCTTCAAGATATTGCATAAATACATTGACATGTATAAAAAATAGATACTTAATTATAACATCTACAGTTATGTAAAGATTAAATTAGATATTTTTACCTTTTTTGTTACTAATTATTATGAAGAATGCATAATAAAAATATTAATAATTAGCATAATATTTCATAACTTTACTGGGTTATTTTAATTTCATTCTTTGTTATTAAATTGTAAAATTATTTTAAAAGCAATTTCAATTTTTATATATTTAGAAAGCATATTCAATCATCCAAGTATAATGCTAAACGAACATTGTATAAAATATTATGTAATTGATGAAAATATTATGTTATGGTTAGCTATGCAGTTAAAAAACAGAAACCGGTTTTTTACATACATCCAAAATTGGCACGTCCGGTCGCCATACTCGGTTGTTGACAGCCGGAAGCTGTCATAATTCGTATTACGTTGATGACAGGACTACTGTATTTAAGATAAGCTTTCTGTCTTAAATTTCATAAAGTAAGGAATTACTATTGTGTGAAATCAGATTAAGGTAAGTTTCAATTTAAACAATTGACTATGAAAAAGTGTCTGCGATGTATATATTTTTAAGATTTTTTAAATAGAAAGTTGGCTACTGTTGACGTAACCTGTCAATAAATCAAAAATTTCAAAAAATGGCGGAAAATTTAAAGTTTTTTTTTTCGAAATATTTCGGATTCCAATCGATATAATTTCAGTTTAAAATACACCAGTGTATTTTGATTACTGGAATTACTAACTTTAATCTCTTGGCTTTCAAATAGACCTAATTTTGTAGCTTGAAGATAGAATATTTATTTTAAAATTTTCATTTTAAATTTAGGTATTTAAAAATTGATTGGAGGTACCTAAATAAAAGTAATATATGTCTATTTTGCATGTAAGTTCATGTATGCAAAAATAATGCATGTGTCAATTGCATTTAAACTATAGATGAATTAAGTGTGTTTATATGTCGGTAACGTCAGTATGTACGTGAATAAAACGAAATACATTTCCTTTCAAAATTGTAGCAAAATAACGTATACAAACGTATCAAAAGATGGGCGATTTTCTTTTTTTAAATATGTGCATGAGAAAATCATGTATGAAAGTGTTTTTTCATGAGTCGATAAATTTAGTTTGTTCCTGAACAAAATTCATTTCCGTTTAAAATTCTAACAAAATAGTTTATACAAGTATTTAGCTGAATTTTTATAAATAAGTAAATATTTTTTTGAAAATATATTGTTACCTGTTAAAATATTTCAATGAAGCAATATGTACTAAAATACTAAATATCTATGCATTTAAATGATTACAATGTATTGTAATATAAGTAATTCTTTAGCAATATTCAAACATACATTAAAGAATTATATATTGTAATATTACAATAGTAAATATACAAATTCCATATCATCTTCATTAAAATATTACAAACAAGCAATATAAATACCATATAAAATATGTCATAAATGGTAGAAAAGATAATAATAATAATAATAATAATAATAATAATAATAATAATAATAATAATAATAATAATAATAATAAAATGATATTAAAAACCGAATTAAATTCACAGAATAGAGTTATGGCCATTAATAGCCTTGCAATCCCAGTTGTCCAATATAGCTTCAACATCTTAAACTGGACTCTAAACGACATCAGGCGAATGGATGCTAAAACAAGAAAGCTTCTTTCTAAGCATAGGATGCATCACCCAAAGGCTGATGTAGACCGTCTATACATACCCCGTAAAGAAGGTGGAAGGGGTCTTATTCAGCTGGAATTGTCATACAAGACAACAACTATTGGCTTACAAACATACATAGAAACAACAAAGGATTGGATGATACAATTAGTAAGGCAACATGAAGAAAGAAAGAAAAAATATTCAATAATAAAAGAAGGCAGTAAATACAAACAAGAATTACAGTTAGTAGATTCTGTAGAAAAGCAAAACAGTAGCCAAGAACCAACTATTGCGGCAAAAAATATGAAAATGAAAGCCAAAGATAAAGCTCTTGAAAAGATGAAACAGCGCTGGCAAGACAAACCTCTGCATGGCCAATATCCAGTACGTGCCAATAAATCCAATGTTGACAAAGTTAATACTCATCGATGGTTACGTGCATCTGGATTAAAGTCTGAAACTGAAGGATTTATACTTGCAGCACAAGACCAAAGTCTTTTCACGAGAAACTTTCAGGCAAATATTATGCATAATAATATGGATCCAAAATGCAGGTTTTGTGATAAACACCAAGAAACAATAGACCACCTAATCTCAGGCTCTTCTGTGCTTGCCCCAAACGAATATAAAAATCGCCACGATAGAGTTGGGCAATATTTACATTGGGCAATGTGCAAACATTATGGAAAAGCTGTAAACAAACACTGGTATGAACATCATCCAGCACCGGTTACAGAAATAGAAGATGTAACCATTCTATGGGATTACACCATCTACACAGACAGAAAAATTGAAGCAAACAGGCCAGACATTATTGTTAAAAACCAGAAGGAGAAAACTTGTCTATTAATTGATATGGCTTGTCCAGCGGATTGTAACATAGCAATCAAGGAATTTGAAAAACTGTCAAAATATAAAGACCTGGAAATTGAAATAGAAAAAATGTGGAAATTGAAAACAAGAGTTGTGCCAGTGATAGTAGGTGCACTTGGAATGATAAAAAATGGAACAAAACAACACATTGAAAGAATCCCTGGAAACCCCAGCTTAAGAGATATACAAAAAATTGTATTATTAAGTACAGCCCACACACTAAGGAAAACGTTATCTATGTAATGCTGGGGATGATAGGGAGGATAGAAAAACATGAAATGGAGTCATAACAACACGCCACTACCTGCCTTAGGTCTCCCCGCAGACTTGGTTGGTAGTGAGACCAATGCAGAAATCGAAATATGATGAAAAATGACATAATAATAATAATAGATACATCATTCGTAATAACTGATTGACAGAGGCTGAAATTAATGAGATTAAAAGAACTGTAACCAGAATAGACGAATCAACAAAATATGAAAATGAACCAGAATCAGAAATAAAAAGTAATAACATCAAACAAGCCACAAGTCATAATGTAGAAACCGTGATACACACAAATCACTGTGAAGATAATGCTGTAAGTTTAAAAGTGCTGGAAAGGTGTGATCTGAGTCAGTTACAAGACGAAAATAAAACGAGTTCAGAACACATTGAACAGAATTATTTCACGGAAAATGAGAACAGTATACAAAAAGCCAAGGAAGAAATCAAGAATCATATAAGTCAAATACAAAATATTGCAATGGAGGAACGAGAACAGTTCCCAAAATTACAACCAACAAAGCATAACCTCCGAACTATTAAGCTCTACAATGCAGCACTCAAATTAATTTTGGATGAAAAAGACACTCATACAAATCTCAATGAAGCAATATGCATCAGCAATAGCAGTAAGAAAAAAATTGAACATCAAATTAAAAACAAGGCAGTCTCGCAGACATGAAGATCCACCTTGGAAAAGAAAAATAGAAAAAAATCGAACAACTTAGAAGTGAACTATCAGTACTGGATGGACTGACTAGAGGAATAAATGTAAGAACTAGGAAAAGCAGAAAAGTCGAAAGAAAATACAGCATTAGAAATGAAAATGAAGTCCTATCAACTAAGGAAAAAATAAAGCAAAGAATACAACTGAAGGCTCAAAGAATAAGACGCTATGAGAAAAGATCAAGATTCTACAGACAAAACAAGATTTTTCAAACCTATGCAAAGAAATTTTACAGGGAAATAGGTAAAAAAAGAATTGAAGTGACAGTCCCCCCCAAAAATGGAAGAAGTTACACAGTTCTGGGAAAAAATATGGGCTTGCCCTAAAGAACATAACAAAGAAGTAGATTGGATTGCACAAGAGATAGAACGAATCAAAAATAAACCAGAACAGACATTGAGCTAGAATTACAGAAGAGGATGTTAAATTTGCACTAAAAAAAGCACACAATTAGAAATTTCCAGGTATAGATAAAATTCACAACTTTTGGCTATATTATTTAAATACAGCACAAAACAAACTAGCCAAAGAACTTCAAGAAATAGTTGACGATCCCACTAAAATTCCTGCATGGATGACCAAATGAATTACATTTTTTCTACCCAAGAATAGTGACACAAACAACCCGAAAAACTACAGATCAATTACATGCCTTCCTACAAAATATAAACTATTAACATCTATTCTAACAAAACAGACATTTAGCCTTAGAAAGAAATGACATGTTACCGCTTGAACAAAAAGGGGTGCAAACGTGGCTGTTACGGATGTAAATGCCAATTGCTAATTAAAAAAAATGATCCTGGAAAACTGCTACAGTACAAAGAAAAATCTCAGTACTGCCTGGATAGATTATCGTAAGGCATTCGATAATGTGCCACATTCCTGGATTTTAAAGACTTTAAATATATACAAGATCTCACCCGTCATCATCAATCTCATCAAACAGTGCATGTCTATATGGAAAACAACGCTTTACCTCAATCATATAAATGGAACCTATAAGTCTGATGAAATAAACATCAAAAGAGGTATAATTCAAGGTGATTCTTTGTCTCCGTTACTATTCTGCATATCATGAATAGCACTAACCAGTCAACTTAATAAGACAGAATGTAGTTATAGGCCAAAAGAAAATAAACCATCTATTTTACATGGATGACTTAATGTTGTATGCTAAGAATGATAATGAGCTGGAAGGTCTTCTGCAAACTGTGAAATGCTTCAGCGAAGACATTGGAATGAAATTCAATTTGAATAAATGTGATAAAGCTACAGTTTTACGTGGATCAATACAAGAAACATCCTCAATTAGCTTAGACCCTGCTGTAACAATAAAAGAATTGAAACCAGAAGAAGCTTATAAATACCTAGGTGTAAATGAGAGTGAAAACATTCACCATAAAAAATGAAAGAAATAGTGCGTAAAGAGTACTATAGAAGGCTACGAATGATATTAAAAACTGAATTGAATTCTCAGAACAGAATTATGGTCATTAATAGCCTTGCAATCCCAGTTGTCCAATAGAGTTTCAACATCTTAAACTGGACTCTAAACGACATCAGGCGAATGGATTCTAAAACAAGAAAGCTTCTTTCTAAGCATAAGATGCATCATTCAAAGGCTGATTTAGACCGTCTATACATACCCCGTAACGTAGATAGAAGAGGTTTTATTCAGCTAGAATTGTCATAGAAGACAACAACTATTGGCTTACTAACATACATAGAAACAACAAAGGACTGGGTGATACAATTAGTACAGCTACATGAAGAAAGAAAGAAACATATTCAATAATAAAAGAAGGTAGTAAATACAAACAAGATTTACAGTTAGTAGATTCTGTACAAAAACAAAACAGAAGCCAAGAACCAACTACTGAGGCAAAAAATATGAAAATGAAAGCCAAAGATAAAGCTCTTGAACAGATGAAACGACGCTGGCAAGACAAACCTCTGCATGGCCAATATTTACATTGGACAATGTGCGAACACTATGGAAAATATGTAAACCAACATTGGTATGGACACCATCCAGCTCCGCTTACAGAAATAGATGACACCATTCTATGGGATTACACCATCTACACAGACAAAAAAATTGAAGCAAATAGAACGGATTGTTAAAATTGTTAAATTGTTAAAAACCAGAAAGAAAAACTTGCCTAATAATTGATATGGCTTGTCCAGCGGATTGTAACATAGCAACCAAGGAATTCGAAAAACTGTCAAAATATCAAGACTTGAAAACTGAAATAGAAAAAAATGTGGAAATTGAAAAAA